>CAXARA010001110.1:0-12563 GCA_963971135.1 Stenus bimaculatus
CTGCTGTAACTTTTTTATTTCTTTATAAAAAAATGTAAATTTTGTTTAAATAATTTTATTTTCATGAAATCTAATTAGAAATGTAGTTTTAAAATTTTTCGGTCGATTATTTTTAAAATTATACCAAAAAAACGTTTTTCTTAAAAATCAAACTAAAACTGCTATAACTTTTTTATTTCTTTATAAAAAAATGTAAATTTTGTTTAAATAATATTATTTTCATGAAATCTAATTAGAAATGTAGTTTTAAAATTTTTCGGACGATTACTTTTAAAATTATATCAAAAAAACGTTATTTTTTAGAAATAATGCGTTTTTCTTAAAAATCAAACAAAAACTGCTGTAACTTTTTTATTTCTTTATAAAAAAATGTAAATTTTGTTTAAATAATTTTATTTTCATGAAATCTAATTAGAAATGTAGTTTTAAAATTCTTCGGTCGATTATTTTTAAAATTATACCAAAAAAACGTTTTTCTTAAAAATCACACAAAAACTGCAGAAACTTTTTTATTTCTTTATAAAAAAATGTAAATTTTGTTTAAATAATTTTATTTTCATGAAATCTAATTAGAAATGTAGTTTTAAAATTTTTCGGACGATTACTTTTAAAATTATATCAAAAAAACGTTATTTTTTAGAAATAATGCGTTTTTCTTAAAAATCAAACAAAAACTGCTGTAACTTTTTTATTTCTTTATAAAAAAATGTAAATTTTGTTTAAATAATTTTATTTTCATGAAATCTAATTAGAAATGTAGTTTTAAAATTTTTCGGTCGATTATTTTTAAAATTATACCAAAAAAACGTTTTTCTTAAAAATCACACAAAAACTGCAGAAACTTTTTTATTTCTTTATAAAAAAATGTAAATTTTGTTTAAATAATTTTATTTTCATGAAATCTAATTAGAAATGTAGTTTTAAAATTTTTCGGACGATTACTTTTAAAATTATATCAAAAAAACGTTATTTTTTAGAAATAATGCGTTTTTCTTAAAAATCAAACAAAAACTGCTGTAACTTTTTTATTTCTTTATAAAAAAATGTAAATTTTGTTTAAATAATTTTATTTTCATGAAATCTAATTAGAAATGTAGTTTTAAAATTTTTCGGTCGATTATTTTTAAAATTATACCAAAAAAACGTTTTTCTTAAAAATCACACAAAAACTGCAGAAACTTTTTTATTTCTTTATAAAAAAATGTAAATTTTGTTTAAATAATATTATTTTCATGAAATCTAATTAGAAATGTAGTTTTAAAATTTTTCGGACGATTACTTTTAAAATTATATCAAAAAAACGTTATTTTTTAGAAATAATGCGTTTTTCTTAAAAATCAAACAAAAACTGCTGTAACTTTTTTATTTCTTTATAAAAAAATGTAAATTTTGTTTAAATAATTTTATTTTCATGAAATCTAATTAGAAATGTAGTTTTAAAATTTTTCGGTCGATTATTTTTAAAATTATACCAAAAAAACGTTTTTCTTAAAAATCAAACTAAAACTGCTGTAACTTTTTTATTTCTTTATAAAAAAATGTAAATTTTGTTTAAATAATATTATTTTCATGAAATCTAATTAGAAATGTAGTTTTAAAATTTTTCGGACGATTACTTTTAAAATTATATCAAAAAAACGTTATTTTTTAGAAATAATGCGTTTTTCTTAAAAATCAAACAAAAACTGCTGTAACTTTTTTATTTCTTTATAAAAAAATGTAAATTTTGTTTAAATAATTTTATTTTCATGAAATCTAATTAGAAATGTAGTTTTAAAATTTTTCGGTCGATTATTTTTAAAATTATACCAAAAAAACGTTTTTCTTAAAAATCACACAAAAACTGCAGAAACTTTTTTATTTCTTTATAAAAAAATGTAAATTTTGTTTAAATAATTTTATTTTCATGAAATCTAATTAGAAATGTAGTTTTAAAATTTTTCGGACGATTACTTTTAAAATTATATCAAAAAAACGTTATTTTTTAGAAATAATGCGTTTTTCTTAAAAATCAAACAAAAACTGCTGTAACTTTTTTATTTCTTTATAAAAAAATGTAAATTTTGTTTAAATAATTTTATTTTCATGAAATCTAATTAGAAATGTAGTTTTAAAATTTTTCGGTTGATTATTTTTAAAATTATACCAAAAAAACGTTTTTCTTAAAAATCACACAAAAACTGCAGAAACTTTTTTATTTCTTTATAAAAAAATGTAAATTTTGTTTAAATAATTTTATTTTCATGAAATCTATTTAGAAATGTAGTTTTAAAATTTTTCGGACGATTACTTTTAAAATTATATCAAAAAAACGTTATTTTTTAGAAATAATGCGTTTTTCTTAAAAATCAAACAAAAACTGCTGTAACTTTTTTATTTCTTTATAAAAAAATGTAAATTTTGTTTAAATAATTTTATTTTCATGAAATCTAATTAGAAATGTAGTTTTAAAATTTTTCGGTCGATTATTTTTAAAATTAAACCAAAAAAACGTTTTTCTTAAAAATCACACAAAAACTGCAGAAACTTTTTTATTTCTTTATAAAAAAATGTAAATTTTGTTTAAATAATTTTATTTTCATGAAATCTAATTAGAAATGTAGTTTTAAAATTTTTCGGACGATTACTTTTAAAATTATATCAAAAAAACGTTATTTTTTAGAAATAATGCGTTTTTCTTAAAAATCAAACAAAAACTGCTGTAACTTTTTTATTTCTTTATAAAAAAATGTAAATTTTGTTTAAATAATTTTATTTTCATGAAATCTAATTAGAAATGTAGTTTTAAAATTTTTCGGTCGATTATTTTTAAAATTATACCAAAAAAACGTTTTTCTTAAAAATCAAACTAAAACTGCTGTAACTTTTTTATTTCTTTATAAAAAAATGTAAATTTTGTTTAAATAATATTATTTTCATGAAATCTAATTAGAAATGTAGTTTTAAAATTTTTCGGACGATTACTTTTAAAATTATATCAAAAAAACGTTATTTTTTAGAAATAATGCGTTTTTCTTAAAAATCAAACAAAAACTGCTGTAACTTTTTTATTTCTTTATAAAAAATGTAAATTTTGTTTAAATAATTTTATTTTCATGAAATCTAATTAGAAATGTAGTTTTAAAATTTTTCGGGCGATTATTTTTAAAATTATACCAAAAAAACGTTTTTCTTAAAAATCAAACTAAAACTGCTGTAACTTTTTTATTTCTTTATAAAAAAATGTAAATTTTGTTTAAATAATATTATTTTCATGAAATCTAATTAGAAATGTAGTTTTAAAATTTTTCGGACGATTACTTTTAAAATTATATCAAAAAAACGTTATTTTTTTAGAAATAATGCGTTTTTCTTAAAAATCAAACAAAAACTGCTGTAACTTTTTTATTTCTTTATAAAAAAATGTAAATTTTGTTTAAATAATTTTATTTTCATGATTATTTTTAAAATTATACCAAAAAAACGTTTTTCTTAAAAATCAAACTAAAACTGCTGTAACTTTTTTATTTCTTTATAAAAAAATGTAAATTTTGTTTAAATAATTTTATTTTCATGAAATCTAATTAGAAATGTAGTTTTAAAATTTTTCGGTCGATTATTTTTAAAATTATACCAAAAAAACGTTTTTCTTAAAAATCACACAAAAACTGCAGAAACTTTTTTATTTCTTTATAAAAAAATGTAAATTTTGTTTAAATAATTTTATTTTCATGAAATCTAATTAGAAATGTAGTTTTAAAATTTTTCGGACGATTACTTTTAAAATTATATCAAAAAAACGTTATTTTTTAGAAATAATGCGTTTTTCTTAAAAATCAAACAAAAACTGCTGTAACTTTTTTATTTCTTTATAAAAAAATGTAAATTTTGTTTAAATAATTTTATTTTCATGAAATCTAATTAGAAATGTAGTTTCAAAATTTTTCGGTCAATTATTTTTAAAATTATACCAAAAAAACGTTTTTCTTAAAAATCACACAAAAACTGCAGAAACTTTTTTATTTCTTTATAAAAAAATGTAAATTTTGTTTAAATAATATTATTTTCATGAAATCTAATTAGAAATCTAGTTTTAAAATTTTTCGGATGATTACTTTTAAAATTATATCAAAAAAACGTTATTTTTTAGAAATAATGCGTTTTTCTTAAAAATCAAACAAAAACTGCTGTAACTTTTTTATTTCTTTATAAAAAAATGTAAATTTTGTTTAAATAATTTTATTTTCATGAAATCTAATTAGAAATGTAGTTTTAAAATTTTTCGGTCGATTATTTTTAAAATTATACCAAAAAAACGTTTTTCTTAAAAATCAAACTAAAACTGCTGTAACTTTTTTATTTCTTTATAAAAAAATGTAAATTTTGTTTAAATAATATTATTTTCATGAAATCTAATTAGAAATGTAGTTTTAAAATTTTTCGGACGATTACTTTTAAAATTATATCAAAAAAACGTTATTTTTTAGAAATAATGCGTTTTTCTTAAAAATCAAACAAAAACTGCTGTAACTTTTTTATTTCTTTATAAAAAAATGTAAATTTTGTTTAAATAATTTTATTTTCATGAAATCTAATTAGAAATGTAGTTTTAAAATTTTTCGGTCGATTATTTTTAAAATTATACCAAAAAAACGTTTTTCTTAAAAATCACACAAAAACTGCAGAAACTTTTTTATTTCTTTATAAAAAAATGTAAATTTTGTTTAAATAATTTTATTTTCATGAAATCTAATTAGAAATGTAGTTTTAAAATTTTTCGGACGATTACTTTTAAAATTATATCAAAAAAACGTTATTTTTTAGAAATAATGCGTTTTTCTTAAAAATCAAACAAAAACTGCTGTAACTTTTTTATTTCTTTATAAAAAAATGTAAATTTTGTTTAAATAATTTTATTTTCATGAAATCTAATTAGAAATGTAGCTTTAAAATTTTTCGGTCGATTATTTTTAAAATTATACCAAAAAAACGTTTTTCTTAAAAATCACACAAAAACTGCAGAAACTTTTTTATTTCTTTATAAAAAAATGTAAATTTTGTTTAAATAATATTATATTCATGAAATCTAATTAGAAATAAAGTTTTAAAATTTTTCGGACGATTACTTTTAAAATTATATCAAAAAAACGTTATTTTTTAGAAATAATGCGTTTTTCTTAAAAATCAAACAAAAACTGCTGTAACTTTTTTATTTCTTTATAAAAAAATGTAAATTTTGTTTAAATAATTTTATTTTCATGAAATCTAATTAGAAATGTAGTTTTAAAATTTTTCGGTCGATTATTTTTAAAATTATACCAAAAAAACGTTTTTCTTAAAAATCAAACTAAAACTGCTGTAACTTTTTTATTTCTTTATAAAAAAATGTAAATTTTGTTTAAATAATATTATTTTCATGAAATCTAATTAGAAATGTAGTTTTAAAATTTTTCGGACGATTACTTTTAAAATTATATCAAAAAAACGTTATTTTTTAGAAATAATGCGTTTTTCTTAAAAATCAAACAAAAACTGCTGTAACTTTTTTATTTCTTTATAAAAAAATGTAAATTTTGTTTAAATAATATTATTTTCATGAAATCTAATTAGAAATGTAGTTTTAAAATTTTTCGGTCGATTATTTTTAAAATTATACCAAAAAAACGTTTTTCTTAAAAATCACACAAAAACTGCAGAAACTTTTTTATTTCTTTATAAAAAAATGTAAATTTTGTTTAAATAATTTTATTTTCATGAAATCTAATTAGAAATGTAGTTTTAAAATTTTTCGGTCGATTATTTTTAAAATTATACCAAAAAAACGTTTTTCTTAAAAATCACACAAAAACTGCAGAAACTTTTTTATTTCTTTATAAAAAAATGTAAATTTTGTTTAAATAATTTTATTTTCATGAAATCTAATTAGAAATGTAGTTTTAAAATTTTTCGGACGATTACTTTTAAAATTATATCAAAAAAACGTTATTTTTTAGAAATAATGCGTTTTTCTTAAAAATCAAACAAAAACTGCTGTAACTTTTTTATTTCTTTATAAAAAAATGTAAATTTTGTTTAAATAATTTTATTTTCATGAAATCTAATTAGAAATGTAGTTTTAAAATTTTTCGGTCGATTATTTTTAAAATTATACCAAAAAAACGTTTTTCTTAAAAATCACACAAAAACTGCAGAAACTTTTTTATTTCTTTATAAAAAAATGTAAATTTTGTTTAAATAATATTATTTTCATGAAATCTAATTAGAAATGTAGTTTTAAAATTTTTCGGACGATTACTTTTAAAATTATATCAAAAAAACGTTATTTTTTAGAAATAATGCGTTTTTCTTAAAAATCAAACAAAAACTGCTGTAACTTTTTTATTTCTTTATAAAAAAATGTAAATTTTGTTTAAATAATTTTATTTTCATGAAATCTAATTAGAAATGTAGTTTTAAAATTTTTCGGTCGATTATTTTTAAAATTATACCAAAAAAACGTTTTTCTTAAAAATCAAACTAAAACTGCTGTAACTTTTTTATTTCTTTATAAAAAAATGTAAATTTTGTTTAAATAATATTATTTTCATGAAATCTAATTAGAAATGTAGTTTTAAAATTTTTCGGACGATTACTTTTAAAATTATATCAAAAAAACGTTATTTTTTAGAAATAATGCGTTTTTCTTAAAAATCAAACAAAAACTGCTGTAACTTTTTTATTTCTTTATAAAAAAATGTAAATTTTGTTTAAATAATTTTATTTTCATGAAATCTAATTAGAAATGTAGTTTTAAAATTTTTCGGTCGATTATTTTTAAAATTATACCAAAAAAACGTTTTTCTTAAAAATCACACAAAAACTGCAGAAACTTTTTTATTTCTTTATAAAAAAATGTAAATTTTGTTTAAATAATTTTATTTTCATGAAATCTAATTAGAAATGTAGTTTTAAAATTTTTCGGACGATTACTTTTAAAATTATATCAAAAAAACGTTATTTTTTAGAAATAATGCGTTTTTCTTAAAAATCAAACAAAAACTGCTGTAACTTTTTTATTTCTTTATAAAAAAATGTAAATTTTGTTTAAATAATTTTATTTTCATGAAATCTAATTAGAAATGTAGTTTTAAAATTTTTCGGTCGATTATTTTTAAAATTATACCAAAAAAACGTTTTTCTTAAAAATCACACAAAAACTGCAGAAACTTTTTTATTTCTTTATAAAAAAATGTAAATTTTGTTTAAATAATTTTATTTTCATGAAATCTATTTAGAAATGTAGTTTTAAAATTTTTCGGACGATTACTTTTAAAATTATATCAAAAAAACGTTATTTTTTAGAAATAATGCGTTTTTCTTAAAAATCAAACAAAAACTGCTGTAACTTTTTTATTTCTTTATAAAAAAATGTAAATTTTGTTTAAATAATTTTATTTTCATGAAATCTAATTAGAAATGTAGTTTTAAAATTTTTCGGTCGATTATTTTTAAAATTAAACCAAAAAAACGTTTTTCTTAAAAATCACACAAAAACTGCAGAAACTTTTTTATTTCTTTATAAAAAAATGTAAATTTTGTTTAAATAATTTTATTTTCATGAAATCTAATTAGAAATGTAGTTTTAAAATTTTTCGGACGATTACTTTTAAAATTATATCAAAAAAACGTTATTTTTTAGAAATAATGCGTTTTTCTTAAAAATCAAACAAAAACTGCTGTAACTTTTTTATTTCTTTATAAAAAAATGTAAATTTTGTTTAAATAATTTTATTTTCATGAAATCTAATTAGAAATGTAGTTTTAAAATTTTTCGGTCGATTATTTTTAAAATTATACCAAAAAAACGTTTTTCTTAAAAATCAAACTAAAACTGCTGTAACTTTTTTATTTCTTTATAAAAAAATGTAAATTTTGTTTAAATAATATTATTTTCATGAAATCTAATTAGAAATGTAGTTTTAAAATTTTTCGGACGATTACTTTTAAAATTATATCAAAAAAACGTTATTTTTTAGAAATAATGCGTTTTTCTTAAAAATCAAACAAAAACTGCTGTAACTTTTTTATTTCTTTATAAAAAATGTAAATTTTGTTTAAATAATTTTATTTTCATGAAATCTAATTAGAAATGTAGTTTTAAAATTTTTCGGGCGATTATTTTTAAAATTATACCAAAAAAACGTTTTTCTTAAAAATCAAACTAAAACTGCTGTAACTTTTTTATTTCTTTATAAAAAAATGTAAATTTTGTTTAAATAATATTATTTTCATGAAATCTAATTAGAAATGTAGTTTTAAAATTTTTCGGACGATTACTTTTAAAATTATATCAAAAAAACGTTATTTTTTTAGAAATAATGCGTTTTTCTTAAAAATCAAACAAAAACTGCTGTAACTTTTTTATTTCTTTATAAAAAAATGTAAATTTTGTTTAAATAATTTTATTTTCATGATTATTTTTAAAATTATACCAAAAAAACGTTTTTCTTAAAAATCAAACTAAAACTGCTGTAACTTTTTTATTTCTTTATAAAAAAATGTAAATTTTGTTTAAATAATTTTATTTTCATGAAATCTAATTAGAAATGTAGTTTTAAAATTTTTCGGTCGATTATTTTTAAAATTATACCAAAAAAACGTTTTTCTTAAAAATCACACAAAAACTGCAGAAACTTTTTTATTTCTTTATAAAAAAATGTAAATTTTGTTTAAATAATTTTATTTTCATGAAATCTAATTAGAAATGTAGTTTTAAAATTTTTCGGACGATTACTTTTAAAATTATATCAAAAAAACGTTATTTTTTAGAAATAATGCGTTTTTCTTAAAAATCAAACAAAAACTGCTGTAACTTTTTTATTTCTTTATAAAAAAATGTAAATTTTGTTTAAATAATTTTATTTTCATGAAATCTAATTAGAAATGTAGTTTCAAAATTTTTCGGTCAATTATTTTTAAAATTATACCAATAAAACGTTTTTCTTAAAAATCACACAAAAACTGCAGAAACTTTTTTATTTCTTTATAAAAAAATGTAAATTTTGTTTAAATAATATTATTTTCATGAAATCTAATTAGAAATCTAGTTTTAAAATTTTTCGGATGATTACTTTTAAAATTATATCAAAAAAACGTTATTTTTTAGAAATAATGCGTTTTTCTTAAAAATCAAACAAAAACTGCTGTAACTTTTTTATTTCTTTATAAAAAAATGTAAATTTTGTTTAAATAATTTTATTTTCATGAAATCTAATTAGAAATGTAGTTTTAAAATTTTTCGGTCGATTATTTTTAAAATTATACCAAAAAAACGTTTTTCTTAAAAATCACACAAAAACTGCAGAAACTTTTTTATTTCTTTATAAAAAAATGTAAATTTTGTTTAAATAATATTATTTTCATGAAATCTAATTAGAAATGTAGTTTTAAAATTTTTCGGACGATTACTTTTAAAATTATATCAAAAAAACGTTATTTTTTAGAAATAATGCGTTTTTCTTAAAAATCAAACAAAAACTGCTGTAACTTTTTTATTTCTTTATAAAAAAATGTAAATTTTGTTTAAATAATTTTATTTTCATGAAATCTAATTAGAAATGTAGTTTTAAAATTTTTCGGTCGATTATTTTTAAAATTATACCAAAAAAACGTTTTTCTTAAAAATCACACAAAAACTGCAGAAACTTTTTTATTTCTTTATAAAAAAATGTATATTTTGTTTAAATAATTTTATTTTCATGAAATCTAATTAGAAATGTAGTTTTAAAATTTTTCGGACGATTACTTTTAAAATTATATCAAAAAAACGTTATTTTTTAGAAATAATGCGTTTTTCTTAAAAATCAAACAAAAACTGCTGTAACTTTTTTATTTCTTTATAAAAAAATGTAAATTTTGTTTAAATAATTTTATTTTCATGAAATCTAATTAGAAATGTAGCTTTAAAATTTTTCGGTCGATTATTTTTAAAATTATACCAAAAAAACGTTTTTCTTAAAAATCACACAAAAACTGCAGAAACTTTTTTATTTCTTTATAAAAAAATGTAAATTTTGTTTAAATAATATTATATTCATGAAATCTAATTAGAAATAAAGTTTTAAAATTTTTCGGACGATTACTTTTAAAATTATATCAAAAAAACGTTATTTTTTAGAAATAATGCGTTTTTCTTAAAAATCAAACAAAAACTGCTGTAACTTTTTTATTTCTTTATAAAAAAATGTAAGTTTTGTTTAAATAATTTTATTTTCATGAAATCTAATTAGAAATGTAGTTTTAAAATTTTTCGGTCGATTATTTTTAAAATTATACCAAAAAAACGTTTTTCTTAAAAATCAAACTAAAACTGCTGTAACTTTTTTATTTCTTTATAAAAAAATGTAAATTTTGTTTAAATAATATTATTTTCATGAAATCTAATTAGAAATGTAGTTTTAAAATTTTTCGGACGATTACTTTTAAAATTATATCAAAAAAACGTTATTTTTTAGAAATAATGCGTTTTTCTTAAAAATCAAACAAAAACTGCTGTAACTTTTTTATTTCTTTATAAAAAAATGTAAATTTTGTTTAAATAATATTATTTTCATGAAATCTAATTAGAAATGTAGTTTTAAAATTTTTCGGACGATTACTTTTAAAATTATATCAAAAAAACGTTATTTTTTAGAAATAATGCGTTTTTCTTAAAAATCAAACAAAAACTGCTGTAACTTTTTTATTTCTTTATAAAAAAATGTAAATTTTGTTTAAATAATTTTATTTTCATGAAATCTAATTAGAAATGTAGTTTTAAAATTTTTCGGTCGATTATTTTTAAAATTATACCAAAAAAACGTTTTTCTTAAAAATCAAACTAAAACTGCTGTAACTTTTTTATTTCTTTATAAAAAAATGTAAATTTTGTTTAAATAATATTATTTTCATGAAATCTAATTAGAAATGTAGTTTTAAAATTTTTCGGACGATTACTTTTAAAATTATATCAAAAAAACGTTATTTTTTAGAAATAATGCGTTTTTCTTAAAAATCAAACAAAAACTGCTGTAACTTTTTTATTTCTTTATAAAAAAATGTAAATTTTGTTTAAATAATTTTATTTTCATGAAATCTAATTAGAAATGTAGTTTTAAAATTTTTCGGTCGATTATTTTTAAAATTATACCAAAAAAACGTTTTTCTTAAAAATCAAACTAAAACTGCTGTAACTTTTTTATTTCTTTATAAAAAAATGTAAATTTTGTTTAAATAATATTATTTTCATGAAATCTAATTAGAAATGTAGTTTTAAAATTTTTCGGACGATTACTTTTAAAATTATATCAAAAAAACGTTATTTTTTAGAAATAATGCGTTTTTCTTAAAAATCAAACAAAAACTGCTGTAACTTTTTTATTTCTTTATAAAAAAATGTAAATTTTGTTTAAATAATTTTATTTTCATGAAATCTAATTAGAAATGTAGTTTTAAAATTTTTCGGTCGATTATTTTTAAAATTATACCAAAAAAACGTTTTTCTTAAAAATCAAACTAAAACTGCTGTAACTTTTTTATTTCTTTATAAAAAAATGTAAATTTTGTTTAAATAATATTATTTTCATGAAATCTAATTAGAAATGTAGTTTTAAAATTTTTCGGACGATTACTTTTAAAATTATATCAAAAAAACGTTATTTTTTAGAAATAATGCGTTTTTCTTAAAAATCAAACAAAAACTGCTGTAACTTTTTTATTTCTTTATAAAAAAATGTAAATTTTGTTTAAATAATTTTATTTTCATGAAATCTAATTAGAAATGTAGTTTTAAAATTTTTCGGTCGATTATTTTTAAAATTATACCAAAAAAACGTTTTTCTTAAAAATCACACAAAAACTGCAGAAACTTTTTTATTTCTTTATAAAAAAATGTAAATTTTGTTTAAATAATTTTATTTTCATGAAATCTAATTAGAAATGTAGTTTTAAAATTTTTCGGACGATTACTTTTAAAATTATATCAAAAAAACGTTATTTTTTAGAAATAATGCGTTTTTCTTAAAAATCAAACAAAAACTGCTGTAACTTTTTTATTTCTTTATAAAAAAATGTAAATTTTGTTTAAATAATTTTATTTTCATGAAATCTAATTAGAAATGTAGTTTTAAAATTTTTCGGTCGATTATTTTTAAAATTATACCAAAAAAACGTTTTTCTTAAAAATCACACAAAACTGCAGAAACTTTTTTATTTCTTTATAAAAAAATGTAAATTTTGTTTAAATAAATTATTTTCATGAAATCTAATTAGAAGTGTAGTTTTAAAATTTTTCGGACGATTACTTTTAAAATTATATCAAAAAAACGTTATTTTTTGGAAATAATGCGTTTTTCTTAAAAATCAAACAAAAACTGCTGTAACTTTTTTATTTCTTTATAAAAAAATGTAAATTTTGTTTAAATAATTTTATTTTCATGAAATCTAATTAGAAATGTAGTTTTAAAATTTTTCGGTCGATTATTTTTAAAATTATACCAAAAAAACGTTTTTCTTAAAAATCACACAAAAACTGCAGAAACTTTTTTATTTCTTTATAAAAAAATGTA
>CAXARA010001111.1:0-37741 GCA_963971135.1 Stenus bimaculatus
GTCCGAAAAATTTTAAAACTACATTTCTAATTAGATTTCATGAAAATAAAATTATTTAAACAAAATTTACATTTTTTTATAAAGAAATAAAAAAGTTTCTGCAGTTTTTGTGTGATTTTTAAGAAAAACGTTTTTTTGGTATAATTTTAAAAATAATCGACCGAAAAATTTTAAAACTACATTTCTAATTAGATTTCATGAAAATAAAATTATTTAAACAAAATTTACATTTTTTTATAAAGAAATAAAAAAGTTACAGCAGTTTTTCTTTGATTTTTAAGAAAAACGCATTATTTCTAAAAAATAACGTTTTTTTGATATAATTTTAAAAGTAATCGTCCGAAAAATTTTAAAACTACATTTCTAATTAGATTTCATAAAAATAATATTATTTAAACAAAATTTACATTTTTTTATAAAGAAATAAAAAAGTTACAGCAGTTTTAGTTTGATTTTTAAGAAAAACGTTTTTTTGGTATAATTTTAAAAATAATCGACCGAAAAATTTTAAAACTACATTTCTAATTAGATTTCATGAAAATAAAATTATTTAAACAAAATTTACATTTTTTTATAAAGAAATAAAAAAGTTACAGCAGTTTTTGTTTGATTTTTAAGAAAAACGCATTATTTCTAAAAAATAACGTTTTTTTGATATAATTTTAATAGTAATCGTCCGAAAAATTTTAAAACTACATTTCTAATTAGATTTCATGAAAATAAAATTATTTAAACAAAATTTACATTTTTTTATAAAGAAATAAAAAAGTTACAGCAGTTTTTGTTTGATTTTTAAGAAAAACGCATTATTTCTAAAAAATAACGTTTTTTTGATATAATTTTAAAAGTAATCGTCCGAAAAATTTTAAAACTACATTTCTAATTAGATTTCATAAAAATAATATTATTTAAACAAAATTTACATTTTTTTATAAAGAAATAAAAAAGTTACAGCAGTTTTAGTTTGATTTTTAAGAAAAACGTTTTTTTGGTATAATTTTAAAAATAATCGACCGAAAAATTTTAAAACTACATTTCTAATTAGATTTCATGAAAATAAAATTATTTAAACAAAATTTACATTTTTTTATAAAGAAATAAAAAAGTTACAGCAGTTTTTGTTTGATTTTTAAGAAAAACGCATTATTTCTAAAAAATAACGTTTTTTTGATATAATTTTAAAAGTAATCGTCCGAAAAATTTTAAAACTACATTTCTAATTAGATTTCATGAAAATAATATTATTTAAACAAAATTTACATTTTTTTATAAAGAAATAAAAAAGTTTCTGCAGTTTTTGTGTGATTTTTAAGAAAAACGTTTTTTTGGTATAATTTTAAAAATAATCGACCGAAAAATTTTAAAACTACATTTCTAATTAGATTTCATGAAAATAAAATTATTTAAACAAAATTTACATTTTTTTATAAAGAAATAAAAAAGTTACAGCAGTTTTTGTTTGATTTTTAAGAAAAACGCATTATTTCTAAAAAATAACGTTTTTTTGATATAATTTTAAAAGTAATCGTCCGAAAAATTTTAAAACTACATTTCTAATTAGATTTCATGAAAATAAAATTATTTAAACAAAATTTACATTTTTTTATAAAGAAATAAAAAAGTTACAGCAGTTTTTGTTTGATTTTTAAGAAAAACGCATTATTTCTAAAAAATAACGTTTTTTTGATATAATTTTAAAAGTAATCGTCCGAAAAATTTTAAAACTACATTTCTAATTAGATTTCATGATATAATATTATTTAAACAAAATTTACATTTTTTTATAAAGAAATAAAAAAGTTTCTGCAGTTTTTGTGTGATTTTTAAGAAAAACGTTTTTTTGGTATAATTTTAAAAATAATCGACCGAAAAATTTTAAAACTACATTTCTAATTAGATTTCATGAAAATAAAATTATTTAAACAAAATTTACATTTTTTTATAAAGAAATAAAAAAGTTACAGCAGTTTTTGTTTGATTTTTAAGAAAAACGCATTATTTCTAAAAAATAACGTTTTTTTGATATAATTTTAAAAGTAATCGTCCGAAAAATTTTAAAACTACATTTTTAATTAGATTTCATGAAAATAAAATTATTTAAACAAAATTTACATTTTTTTATAAAGAAATAAAAAAGTTTCTGCAGTTTTTGTGTGATTTTTAAGAAAAACGTTTTTTTGGTATAATTTTAAAAATAATCGACCGAAAAATTTTAAAACTACATTTCTAATTAGATTTCATGAAAATAAAATTATTTAAACAAAATTTACATTTTTTTATAAAGAAATAAAAAAGTTACAGCAGTTTTTGTGTGATTTTTAAGAAAAACGTTTTTTTGGTATAATTTTAAAAATAATCGACCGAAAAATTTTAAAACTACATTTCTAATTAGATTTCATGAAAATAAAATTATTTAAACAAAATTTACATTTTTTTATAAAGAAATAAAAAAGTTACAGCAGTTTTTGTTTGATTTTTAAGAAAAACGCATTATTTCTAAAAAATAACGTTTTTTTGATATAATTTTAAAAGTAATCGTCCGAAAAATTTTAAAACTACATTTCTAATTAGATTTCATGAAAATAATATTATTTAAACAAAATTTACATTTTTTTATAAAGAAATAAAAAAGTTTCTGCAGTTTTTGTGTGATTTTTAAGAAAAATGTTTTTTTGGTATAATTTTAAAAATAATCGACCGAAAAATTTTAAAACTACATTTCTAATTAGATTTCATGAAAATAAAATTATTTAAACAAAATTTACATTTTTTTATAAAGAAATAAAAAAGTTACAGCAGTTTTTGTTTGATTTTTAAGAAAAACGCATTATTTCTAAAAAATAACGTTTTTTTGATATAATTTTAAAAGTAATCGTCCGAAAAATTTTAAAACTACATTTCTAATTAGATTTCATGAAAATAATATTATTTAAACAAAATTTACATTTTTTTATAAAGAAATAAAAAAGTTACAGCAGTTTTTGTTTGATTTTTAAGAAAAACGCCTTATTTCTAAAAAATAACGTTTTTTTTGATATAATTTTAAAAGTAATCGTCCGAAAAATCTTAAAACTACATTTCTAATTAGATTTCATGAAAATAATATTATTTAAACAAAATTTACATTTTTTTATAAAGAAATAAAAAAGTTTCTGCAGTTTTTGTGTGATTTTTAAGAAAAACGTTTTTTTTGTATAATTTTAAAAATAATCGACCGAAAAATTTTAAAACTACATTTCTAATTAGATTTCATGAAAATAAAATTATTTAAACAAAATTTACATTTTTTTATAAAGAAATAAAAAAGTTACAGCAGTTTTTGTTTGATTTTTAAGAAAAACGCATTATTTCTAAAAAATAACGTTTTTTTGATATAATTTTAAAAGTAATCGTCCGAAAAATTTTAAAACTACATTTCTAATTAGATTTCATGAAAATAATATTATTTAAACAAAATTTACATTTTTTTATAAAAAAATAAAAAAGTTTCTGCAGTTTTTGTGTGATTTTTAAGAAAAAGGTTTTTTTGGTATAATTTTAAAAATAATCGACCGAAAAATTTTAAAACTACATTTCTAATTAGATTTCATGAAAATAAAATTATTTAAACAAAATTTACATTTTTTTATAAAGAAATAAAAAAGTTACAGCAGTTTTTGTTTGATTTTTAAGAAAAACGCATTATTTCTAAAAAATAACGTTTTTTTGATATAATTTTAAAAGTAATCGTCCGAAAAATTTTAAAACTACATTTCTAATTAGATTTCATGAAAATAAAATTATTTAAACAAAATTTACATTTTTTTATAAAGAAATAAAAAAGTTTCTGCAGTTTTTGTGTGATTTTTAAGAAAAACGTTTTTTTGGTATAATTTTAAAAATAATCGACCGAAAAATTTTAAAACTACATTTCTAATTAGATTTCATGAAAATAAAATTATTTAAACAAAATTTAAATTTTTTTATAAAGAAATAAAAAAGTTACAGCAGTTTTTGTGTGATTTTTAAGAAAAACGTTTTTTTGATATAATTTTAAAAATAATCGACCGAAAAATTTTAAAACTACATTTCTAATTAGATTTCATGAAAATAAAATTATTTAAACAAAATTTACATTTTTTTATAAAGAAATAAAAAAGTTACAGCAGTTTTAAAACTACATTTCTAATTAGATTTCATGAAAATAAAATTATTTAAACAAAATTTACATTTTTTTATAAAGAAATAAAAAAGTTACAGCAGTTTTTGTTTGATTTTTAAGAAAAACGCATTATTTCTAAAAAATAACGTTTTTTTGATATAATTTTAAAAGTAATCGTCCGAAAAATTTTAAAACTACATTTCTAATTAGATTTCATGAAAATAAAATTATTTAAACAAAATTTACATTTTTTTATAAAGAAATAAAAAAGTTTCTGCAGTTTTTGTGTGATTTTTAAGAAAAACGTTTTTTTGGTATAATTTTAAAAATAATCGACCGAAAAATTTTAAAACTACATTTCTAATTAGATTTCATGAAAATAAAATTATTTAAACAAAATTTACATTTTTTTATAAAGAAATAAAAAAGTTACAGCAGTTTTTGTGTGATTTTTAAGAAAAACGTTTTTTTGGTATAATTTTAAAAATAATCGACCGAAAAATTTTAAAACTACATTTCTAATTAGATTTCATAAAAATAAAATTATTTAAACAAAATTTACATTTTTTTATAAAGAAATAAAAAAGTTACAGCAGTTTTTGTTTGATTTTTAAGAAAAACGCATTATTTCTAAAAAATAACGTTTTTTTGATATAATTTTAAAAGTAATCGTCCGAAAAATTTTAAAACTACATTTCTAATTAGATTTCATGAAAATAATATTATTTAAACAAAATTTACATTTTTTTATAAAGAAATAAAAAAGTTACAGCAGTTTTAGTTTGATTTTTAAGAAAAACGTTTTTTTGGTATAATTTTAAAAATAATTGACCGAAAAATTTTAAAACTACATTTCTAATTAGATTTCATGAAAATAAAATTATTTAAACAAAATTTACATTTTTTTATAAAGAAATAAAAAAGTTACAGCAGTTTTTGTTTGATTTTTAAGAAAAACGCATTATTTCTAAAAAATAACGTTTTTTTGATATAATTTTAAAAGTAATCGTCCGAAATATTTTAAAACTACATTTCTAATTAGATTTCATGAAAATAATATTATTTAAACAAAATTTACATTTTTTTATAAAGAAATAAAAAAGTTTCTGCAGTTTTTGTGTGATTTTTAAGAAAAACGTTTTTTTGGTATAATTTTAAAAATAATCGACCGAAAAATTTTAAAACTACATTTCTAATTAGATTTCATGAAAATAAAATTATTTAAACAAAATTTACATTTTTTTATAAAGAAATAAAAAAGTTACAGCAGTTTTTGTTTGATTTATAAGAAAAACGCATTATTTCTAAAAAATAACGTTTTTTTGATATAATTTTAAAAGTAATCATCCGAAAAATTTTAAAACTACATTTCTAATTAGATTTCATGAAAATAATATTATTTAAACAAAATTTACATTTTTTTATAAAGAAATAAAAAAGTTACAGCAGTTTTTGTTTGATTTTTAAGAAAAACGCATTATTTCTAAAAAATAACGTTTTTTTGATATAATTTTAAAAGTAATCGTCCGAAAAATTTTAAAACTACATTTCTAATTAGATTTCATGAAAATAAAATTATTTAAACAAAATTTACATTTTTTTATAAAGAAATAAGAAAGTTTCTGCAGTTTTTGTGTGATTTTTAAGAAAAACGTTTTTTTGGTATAATTTTAAAAATAATCGACCGAAAAATTTTAAAACTACATTTCTAATTAGATTTCATGAAAATAAAATTATTTAAACAAGTTTTACATTTTTTTATAAAGAAATAAAAAAGTTACAGCAGTTTTTGTTTGATTTTTAAGAAAAACGCATTATTTCTAAAAAATAACGTTTTTTTGATATAATTTTAAAAGTAATCGTCCGAAAAATTTTAAAACTACATTTCTAATTAGATTTCATGAAAATAAAATTATTTAAACACAATTTACATTTTTTTATAAAGAAATAAAAAAGTTTCTGCAGTTTTTGTGTGATTTTTAAGAAAAACGTTTTTTTGGTATAATTTTAAAAATAATCGACCGAAAAATTTTAAAACTACATTTCTAATTAGATTTCATGAAAATAAAATTATTTAAACAAAATTTACATTTTTTTATAAAGAAATAAAAAAGTTTCTGCAGTTTTTGTGTGATTTTTAAGAAAAACGTTTTTTTGATATAATTTTAAAAATAATCGACCGAAAAATTTTAAAACTACATTTCTAATTAGATTTCATGAAAATAAAATTATTTAAACAAAATTTACATTTTTTTATAAAGAAATAAAAAAGTTACAGCAGTTTTTGTTTGATTTTTAAGAAAAACGCATTATTTCTAAAAAATAACGTTTTTTTGATATAATTTTAAAAGTAATCGTCCGAAAAATTTTAAAACTACATTTCTAATTAGATTTCATGAAAATAATATTATTTAAACAAAATTTACATTTTTTTATAAAGAAATAAAAAAGTTACAGCAGTTTTTGTTTGATTTTTAAGAAAAACGCATTATTTCTAAAAAATAACGTTTTTTTGATATAATTTTAAAAGTAATCGTCCGAAAAATTTTAAAACTACATTTCTAATTAGATTTCATGAAAATAAAATTATTTAAACAAAATTTACATTTTTTTATAAAGAAATAAGAAAGTTTCTGCAGTTTTTGTGTGATTTTTAAGAAAAACGTTTTTTTGGTATAATTTTAAAAATAATCGACCGAAAAATTTTAAAACTACATTTCTAATTAGATTTCATGAAAATAAAATTATTTAAACAAAATTTACATTTTTTTATAAAGAAATAAAAAAGTTACAGCAGTTTTTGTTTGATTTTTAAGAAAAACGCATTATTTCTAAAAAATAAAGTTTTTTTGATATAATTTTAAAAGTAATCGTCTGAAAAATTTTAAAACTACATTTCTAATTAGATTTCATGAAAATAATATAATTTAAACAAAATTTACATTTTTTTATAAAGAAATAAAAAAGTTACAGCAGTTTTTGTTTGATTTTTAAGAAAAACGCATTATTTCTAAAAAATAACGTTTTTTTGATATAATTTTAAAAGTAATCGTCCGAAAAATTTTAAAACTACATTTCTAATTAGATTTCATGAAAATAAAATTATTTAAACAAAATTTACATTTTTTTATAAAGAAATAAGAAAGTTTCTGCAGTTTTTGTGTGATTTTTAAGAAAAACGTTTTTTTGGTATAATTTTAAAAATAATCGACCAAAAAATTTTAAAACTACATTTCTAATTAGATTTCATGAAAATAAAATTATTTAAACAAAATTTACATTTTTTTATAAAGAAATAAAAAAGTTACAGCAGTTTTTGTTTGATTTTTAAGAAAAACGCATTATTTCTAAAAAATAACGTTTTTTTGATATAATTTTAAAAGTAATCGTCCGAAAAATTTTAAAACTACATTTCTAATTAGATTTCATGAAAATAAAATTATTTAAACACAATTTACATTTTTTTATAAAGAAATAAAAAAGTTTCTGCAGTTTTTGTGTGATTTTTAAGAAAAACGTTTTTTTGGTATAATTTTAAAAATAATCGACCGAAAAATTTTAAAACTACATTTCTAATTAGATTTCATGAAAATAAAATTATTTAAACAAAATTTACATTTTTTTATAAAGAAATAAAAAAGTTTCTGCAGTTTTTGTGTGATTTTTAAGAAAAACGTTTTTTTGATATAATTTTAAAAATAATCGACCGAAAAATTTTAAAACTACATTTCTAATTAGATTTCATGAAAATAAAATTATTTAAACAAAATTTACATTTTTTTATAAAGAAATAAAAAAGTTACAGCAGTTTTTGTTTGATTTTTAAGAAAAACGCATTATTTCTAAAAAATAACGTTTTTTTGATATAATTTTAAAAGTAATCGTCCGAAAAATTTTAAAACTACATTTCTAATTAGATTTCATGAAAATAAAATTATTTAAACAAAATTTACATTTTTTTATAAAGAAATAAAAAAGTTTCTGCAGTTTTTGTGTGATTTTTAAGAAAAACGTTTTTTTGGTATAATTTTAAAAATAATCGACCGAAAAATTTTAAAACTACATTTCTAATTAGATTTCATGAAAATAAAATTATTTAAACAAAATTTACATTTTTTTATAAAGAAATAAAAAAGTTACAGCAGTTTTAGTTTGATTTTTAAGAAAAACGCATTATTTCTAAAAAATAACGTTTTTTTGATATAATTTTAAAAGTAATAGTCCGAAAAATTTTAAAACTACATTTCTAATTAGATTTCATGAAAATAAAATTATTTAAACAAAATTTACATTTTTTTATAAAGAAATAAAAAAGTTTCTGCAGTTTTTGTGTGATTTTTAAGAAAAACGTTTTTTTGGTATAATTTTAAAAATAATCGACCGAAAAATTATAAAACTACATTTCTAATTAGATTTCATGAAAATAAAATTATTTAAACAAAATTTACATTTTTTTATAAAGAAATAAAAAAGTTACAGCAGTTTTTGTTTGATTTTTAAGAAAAACGCATTATTTCTAAAAAATAAAGTTTTTTTGATATAATTTTAAAAGTAATCGTCCGAAAAATTTTAAAACTACATTTCTAATTAGATTTCATGAAAATAAAATTATTTAAACAAAATTTACATTTTTTTATAAAGAAATAAAAAAGTTTCTGCAGTTTTTGTGTGATTTTTAAGAAAAACGTTTTTTTGGTATAATTTTAAAAATAATCGACCGAAAAATTTTAAAACTACATTTCTAATTAGATTTCATGAAAATAAAATTATTTAAACAAAATTTACATTTTTTTATAAAGAAATAAAAAAGTTACAGCAGTTTTAGTTTGATTTTTAAGAAAAACGCATTATTTCTAAAAAATAACGTTTTTTTGATATAATTTTAAAAGTAATCGTCCGAAAAATTTTAAAACTACATTTCTAATTAGATTTCATGAAAATAATATTATTTAAACAAAATTTACATTTTTTTATAAAGAAATAAAAAAGTTTCTGCAGTTTTTGTGTGATTTTTAAGAAAAACGTTTTTTTGGTATAATTTTAAAAATAATCGACCGAAAAATTTTAAAACTACATTTCTAATTAGATTTCATGAAAATAAAATTATTTAAACAAAATTTACATTTTTTTATAAAGAAATAAAAAAGTTACAGCAGTTTTAGTTTGATTTTTAAGAAAAACGCATTATTTCTAAAAAATAACGTTTTTTTGATATAATTTTAAAAGTAATCGTCCGAAAAATTTTAAAACTACATTTCTAATTAGATTTCATGAAAATAATATTATTTAAACAAAATTTACATTTTTTTATAAAGAAATAAAAAAGTTTTTGCAGTTTTTGTGTGATTTTTAAGAAAAACGTTTTTTTGGTATAATTTTAAAAATAATCGACCGAAAAATTTTAAAACTACATTTCTAATTAGATTTCATGAAAATAAAATTATTTAAACAAAATTTACATTTTTTTATAAAGAAATAAAAAAGTTACAGCAGTTTTTGTTTGATTTTTAAGAAAAACGCATTATTTCTAAAAAATAACGTTTTTTTGATATAATTTTAAAAGTAATCGTCCGAAAAATTTTAAAACTACATTTCTAATTAGATTTCATGAAAATAATATTATTTAAACAAAATTTACATTTTTTGATAAAGAAATAAAAAAGTTACAGCAGTTTTTGTTTGATTTTTAAGAAAAACGCATTATTTCTAAAAAATAAAGTTTTTTTGATATAATTTTAAAAGTAATCGTCCGAAAAATTTTAAAACTACATTTCTAATTAGATTTCATGAAAATAATATTATTTAAACAAAATTTACATTTTTTTATAAAGAAATAAAAAAGTTACAGCAGTTTTAGTTTGATTTTTAAGAAAAACGTTTTTTTGGTATAATTTTAAAAATAATCGACCGAAAAATTTTAAAACTACATTTCTAATTAGATTTCATGAAAATAAAATTATTTAAACAAAATTTACATTTTTTTATAAAGAAATAAAAAAGTTACAGCAGTTTTTGTTTGATTTTTAAGAAAAACGCATTATTTCTAAAAAATAAAGTTTTTTTGATATAATTTTGAAAGTAATCGTCCGAAAAATTTTAAAACTACATTTCTAATTAGATTTCATGAAAATAAAATTATTTAAACAAAATTTACATTTTTTTATAAAGAAATAAAAAAGTTTCTGCAGTTTTTGTGTGATTTTTAAGAAAAACGTTTTTTTGGTATAATTTTAAAAATAATCGACCGAAAAATTTTAAAACTACATTTCTAATTAGATTTCATGAAAATAAAATTATTTAAACAAAATTTACATTTTTTTATAAAGAAATAAAAAAGTTACAGCAGTTTTAGTTTGATTTTTAAGAAAAACGCATTATTTCTAAAAAATAACGTTTTTTTGATATAATTTTAAAAGTAATCGTCCGAAAAATTTTAAAACTACATTTCTAATTAGATTTCATGAAAATAATATTATTTAAACAAAATTTACATTTTTTTATAAAGAAATAAAAAAGTTTCTGCAGTTTTTGTGTGATTTTTAAGAAAAACGTTTTTTTGGTATAATTTTAAAAATAATCGACCGAAAAATTTTAAAACTACATTTCTAATTAGATTTCATGAAAATAAAATTATTTAAACAAAATTTACATTTTTTTATAAAGAAATAAAAAAGTTACAGCAGTTTTAGTTTGATTTTTAAGAAAAACGCATTATTTCTAAAAAATAACGTTTTTTTGATATAATTTTAAAAGTAATCGTCCGAAAAATTTTAAAACTACATTTCTAATTAGATTTCATGAAAATAATATTATTTAAACAAAATTTACATTTTTTTATAAAGAAATAAAAAAGTTTTTGCAGTTTTTGTGTGATTTTTAAGAAAAACGTTTTTTTGGTATAATTTTAAAAATAATCGACCGAAAAATTTTAAAACTACATTTCTAATTAGATTTCATGAAAATAAAATTATTTAAACAAAATTTACATTTTTTTATAAAGAAATAAAAAAGTTACAGCAGTTTTTGTTTGATTTTTAAGAAAAACGCATTATTTCTAAAAAATAACGTTTTTTTGATATAATTTTAAAAGTAATCGTCCGAAAAATTTTAAAACTACATTTCTAATTAGATTTCATGAAAATAATATTATTTAAACAAAATTTACATTTTTTGATAAAGAAATAAAAAAGTTACAGCAGTTTTTGTTTGATTTTTAAGAAAAACGCATTATTTCTAAAAAATAACGTTTTTTTGATATAATTTTAAAAGTAATCGTCCGAAAAATTTTAAAACTACATTTCTAATTAGATTTCATGAAAATAATATTATTTAAACAAAATTTACATTTTTTTATAAAGAAATAAAAAAGTTTCTGCAGTTTTTGTGTGATTTTTAAGAAAAACGTTTTTTTGGTATAATTTTAAAAATAATCGACCGAAAAATTTTAAAACTACATTTCTAATTAGATTTCATGAAAATAAAATTATTTAAACAAAATTTACATTTTTTTATAAAGAAATAAAAAAGTTACAGCAGTTTTTGTTTGATTTTTAAGAAAAACGCATTATTTCTAAAAAATAACGTTTTTTTGATATAATTTTAAAAGTAATCGTCCGAAAAATTTTAAAACTACATTTCTAATTAGATTTCATGAAAATAATATTATTTAAACAAAATTTACATTTTTTTATAAAAAAATAAAAAAGTTTCTGCAGTTTTTGTGTGATTTTTAAGAAAAACGTTTTTTTGGTATAATTTTAAAAATAATCGACCGAAAAATTTTAAAACTACATTTCTAATTAGATTTCATGAAAATAAAATTATTTAAACAAAATTTACATTTTTTTATAAAGAAATAAAAAAGTTACAGCAGTTTTTGTTTGATTTTTAAGAAAAACGCATTATTTCTAAAAAATAACGTTTTTTTGATATAATTTTAAAAGTAATCGCCCGAAAAATTTTAAAACTACATTTCTAATTAGATTTCATGAAAATAATATTATTTAAACAAAATTTACATTTTTTTATAAAGAAATAAAAAAGTTACAGCAGTTTTAGTTTGATTTTTAAGAAAAACGTTTTTTTGGTATAATTTTAAAAATAATCGACCGAAAAATTTTAAAACTACATTTCTAATTAGATTTCATGAAAATAAAATTATTTAAACAAAATTTACATTTTTTTATAAAGAAATAAAAAAGTTACAGCAGTTTTTGTTTGATTTTTAAGAAAAACGCATTATTTCTAAAAAATAAAGTTTTTTTGATATAATTTTGAAAGTAATCGTCCGAAAAATTTTAAAACTACATTTCTAATTAGATTTCATGAAAATAAAATTATTTAAACAAAATTTACATTTTTTTATAAAGAAATAAAAAAGTTTCTGCAGTTTTTGTGTGATTTTTAAGAAAAACGTTTTTTTGGTATAATTTTAAAAATAATCGACCGAAAAATTTTAAAACTACATTTCTAATTAGATTTCATGAAAATAAAATTATTTAAACAAAATTTACATTTTTTTATAAAGAAATAAAAAAGTTACAGCAGTTTTAGTTTGATTTTTAAGAAAAACGCATTATTTCTAAAAAATAACGTTTTTTTGATATAATTTTAAAAGTAATCGTCCGAAAAATTTTAAAACTACATTTCTAATTAGATTTCATGAAAATAATATTATTTAAACAAAATTTACATTTTTTTATAAAGAAATAAAAAAGTTTCTGCAGTTTTTGTGTGATTTTTAAGAAAAACGTTTTTTTGGTATAATTTTAAAAATAATCGACCGAAAAATTTTAAAACTACATTTCTAATTAGATTTCATGAAAATAAAATTATTTAAACAAAATTTACATTTTTTTATAAAGAAATAAAAAAGTTACAGCAGTTTTTGTTTGATTTTTAAGAAAAACGCATTATTTCTAAAAAATAACGTTTTTTTGATATAATTTTAAAAGTAATCGTCCGAAAAATTTTAAAACTACATTTCTAATTAGATTTCATGAAAATAATATTATTTAAACAAAATTTACATTTTTTTATAAAGAAATAAAAAAGTTACAGCAGTTTTTGTTTGATTTTTAAGAAAAACGCATTATTTCTAAAAAATAACGTTTTTTTGATATAATTTTAAAAGTAATCGTCCGAAAAATTTTAAAACTACATTTCTAATTAGATTTCATGAAAATAATATTATTTAAACAAAATTTACATTTTTTTATAAAGAAATAAAAAAGTTTCTGCAGTTTTTGTGTGATTTTTAAGAAAAACGTTTTTTTGGTATAATTTTAAAAATAATCGACCGAAAAATTTTAAAACTACATTTCTAATTAGATTTCATGAAAATAAAATTATTTAAACAAAATTTACATTCTTTTATAAAGAAATAAAAAAGTTACAGCAGTTTTTGTTTGATTTTTAAGAAAAACGCATTATTTCTAAAAAATAACGTTTTTTTGATATAATTTTAAAAGTAATCGTCCGAAAAATTTTAAAACTACATTTCTAATTAGATTTCATGAAAATAATATTATTTAAACAAAATTTACATTTTTTTATAAAGAAATAAAAAAGTTACAGCAGTTTTAGTTTGATTTTTAAGAAAAACGTTTTTTTGGTATAATTTTAAAATAATCGACCGAAAAATTTTAAAACTACATTTCTAATTAGATTTCATGAAAATAAAATTATTTAAACAAAATTTACATTTTTTTATAAAGAAATAAAAAAGTTACAGCAGTTTTTGTTTGATTTTTAAGAAAAACGCATTATTTCTAAAAAATAACGTTTTTTTGATATAATTTTAAAAGTAATCGTCCGAAAAATTTTAAAACTACATTTCTAATTAGATTTCATGAAAATAATATTATTTAAACAAAATTTACATTTTTTTATAAAGAAATAAAAAAGTTACAGCAGTTTTTGTTTGATTTTTAAGAAAAACGCATTATTTCTAAAAAATAACGTTTTTTTGATATAATTTTAAAAGTAATCGTCCGAAAAATTTTAAAACTACATTTCTAATTAGATTTTATGAAAATAAAATTATTTAAACAAAATTTACATTTTTTTATAAAGAAATAAGAAAGTTTCTGCAGTTTTTGTGTGATTTTTAAGAAAAACGTTTTTTTGGTATAATTTTAAAAATAATCGACCGAAAAATTTTAAAACTACATTTCTAATTAGATTTCATGAAAATAAAATTATTTAAACAAAATTTACATTTTTTTATAAAGAAATAAAAAAGTGTCTGCCTTTTTTGTGTGATTTTTAAGAAAAACGTTTTTTTGATATAATTTTAAAAATAATCGACCGAAAAATTTTAAAACTACATTTCTAATTAGATTTCATGAAAATAAAATTATTTAAACAAAATTTACATTTTTTTATAAAGAAATAAAAAAGTTACAGCAGTTTTTGTTTGATTTTTAAGAAAAACGCATTATTTCTAAAAAATAACGTTTTTTTGATATAATTTTAAAAGTAATCGTCCGAAAAATTTTAAAACTACATTTCTAATTAGATTTCATGAAAATAATATTATTTAAACAAAATTTACATTTTTTTATAAAGAAATAAAAAAGTTTCTGCAGTTTTTGTGTGATTTTTAAGAAAAACGTTTTTTTGGTATAATTTTAAAAATAATCGACCGAAAAATTTTAAAACTACATTTCTAATTAGATTTCATGAAAATAAAATTATTTAAACAAAATTTACATTTTTTTATAAAGAAATAAAAAAGTTACAGCAGTTTTTGTTTGATTTTTAGGAAAAACGCATTATTTCTAAAAAATAACGTTTTTTTGATATAATTTTAAAAGTAATCGTCCGAAAAATTTTAAAACTACATTTCTAATTAGATTTCATGAAAATAATATTATCTAAACAAAATTTACATTTTTTTATAAAGAAATAAAAAAGTTTTTGCAGTTTTTGTGTGATTTTTAAGAAAAACGTTTTTTTGGTATAATTTTAAAAATAATCGACCGAAAAATTTTAAAACTACATTTCTAATTAGATTTCATGAAAATAAAATTATTTAAACAAAATTTACATTTTTTTCTAAAGAAATAAAAAAGTTACAGCAGTTTTTGTTTGATTTTTAAGAAAAACGCATTATTTCTAAAAAATAACGTTTTTTTGATATAATTTTAAAAGTAATCGTCCGAAAAATTTTAAAACTACATTTCTAATTAGATTTCATGAAAATAAAATTATTTAAACAAAATTTACATTTTTTTATAAAGAAATAAAAAAGTTACAGCAGTTTTTGTTTGATTTTTAAGAAAAACGCATTATTTCTAAAAAATAACGTTTTTTTGATATAATTTTAAAAGTAATCGTCCGAAAAATTTTAAAACTACATTTCTAATTAGATTTCATGAAAATAATATTATTTAAACAAAATTTACATTTTTTTATAAAAAAATAAAAAAGTTTCTGCAGTTTTTGTGTGATTTTTAAGAAAAACGTTTTTTTGGTATAATTTTAAAAATAATCGACCGAAAAATTTTAAAACTACATTTCTAATTAGATTTCATGAAAATAAAATTATTTAAACAAAATTTACATTTTTTTATAAAGAAATAAAAAAGTTACAGCAGTTTTTGTTTGATTTTTAAGAAAAACGCATTATTTCTAAAAAATAACGTTTTTTTGATATAATTTTAAAAGTAATCGCCCGAAAAATTTTAAAACTACATTTCTAATTAGATTTCATGAAAATAATATTATTTAAACAAAATTTACATTTTTTTATAAAGAAATAAAAAAGTTACAGCAGTTTTAGTTTGATTTTTAAGAAAAACGTTTTTTTGGTATAATTTTAAAAATAATCGACCGAAAAATTTTAAAACTACATTTCTAATTAGATTTCATGAAAATAAAATTATTTAAACAAAATTTACATTTTTTTATAAACAAATAAAAAAGTTACAGCAGTTTTAGTTTGATTTTTAAGAAAAACGCATTATTTCTAAAAAATAACGTTTTTTTGATATAATTTTAAAAGTAATCGTCCGAAAAATTTTAAAACTACATTTCTAATTAGATTTCATGAAAATAAAATTATTTAAACAAAATTTACATTTTTTTATAAAGAAATAAAAAAGTTTCTGCAGTTTTTGTGTGATTTTTAAGAAAAACGTTTTTTTGGTATAATTTTAAAAATAATCGACCGAAAAATTTTAAAACTACATTTCTAATTAGATTTCATGAAAATAAAATTATTTAAACAAAATTTACATTTTTTTATAAACAAATAAAAAAGTTACAGCAGTTTTAGTTTGATTTTTAAGAAAAACGCATTATTTCTAAAAAATAACGTTTTTTTGATATAATTTTAAAAGTAATCGCTCGAAAAATTTTAAAACTACATTTCTAATTAGATTTCATGAAAATAATATTATTTAAACAAAATTTACATTTTTTTATAAAGAAATAAAAAAGTTACAGCAGTTTTAGTTTGATTTTTAAGAAAAACGTTTTTTTGGTATAATTTTAAAAATAATCGACCGAAAAATTTTAAAACTACATTTCTAATTAGATTTCATGAAAATAAAATTATTTAAACAAATTTACATTTTTTTATAAAGAAATAAAAAAGTTACAGCAGTTTTTGTTTGATTTTAAGAAAAACGCATTATTTCTAAAAAATAACGTTTTTTTGATATAATTTTAAAAGTAATCGTCCGAAAAATTTTAAAACTACATTTCTAATTAGATTTCATGAAAATAATATTATTTAAACAAAATTTACATTTTTTTATAAAGAAATAAAAAAGTTACAGCAGTTTTTGTTTGATTTTTAAGAAAAACGCATTATTTCTAAAAAATAACGTTTTTTTGATATAATTTTAAAAGTAATCGTCCGAAAAATTTTAAAACTACATTTCTAATTAGATTTTATGAAATAAAATTATTTAAACAAAATTTACATTTTTTTATAAAGAAATAAGAAAGTTTCTGCAGTTTTTGTGTGATTTTTAAGAAAAACGTTTTTTTGGTATAATTTTAAAAATAATCGACCGAAAAATTTTAAAACTACATTTCTAATTAGATTTCATGAAAATAAAATTATTTAAACAAAATTTACATTTTTTTATAAAGAAATAAAAAAGTTACAGCAGTTTTTGTTTGATTTTTAAGAAAAACGCATTATTTCTAAAAAATAACGTTTTTTTGATATAATTTTAAAAGTAATCGTCCGAAAAATTTTAAAACTACATTTCTAATTAGATTTCATGAAAATAATATTATCTAAACAAAATTTACATTTTTTTATAAAGAAATAAAAAAGTTTTTGCAGTTTTTGTGTGATTTTTAAGAAAAACGTTTTTTTGGTATAATTTTAAAAATAATCGACCGAAAAATTTTAAAACTACATTTCTAATTAGATTTCATGAAAATAAAATTATTTAAACAAAATTTACATTTTTTTATAAAGAAATAAAAAAGTTACAGCAGTTTTTGTTTGATTTTTAAGAAAAACGCATTATTTCTAAAAAATAACGTTTTTTTGATATAATTTTAAAAGTAATCGTCCGAAAAATTTTAAAACTACATTTCTAATTAGATTTCATGAAAATAAAATTATTTAAACAAAATTTACATTTTTTTATAAAGAAATAAAAAAGTTACAGCAGTTTTTGTTTGATTTTTAAGAAAAACGCATTATTTCTAAAAAATAACGTTTTTTTGATATAATTTTAAAAGTAATCGTCCGAAAAATTTTAAAACTACATTTCTAATTAGATTTCATGAAAATAATATTATTTAAACAAAATTTACATTTTTTTATAAAAAAATAAAAAAGTTTCTGCAGTTTTTGTGTGATTTTTAAGAAAAACGTTTTTTTGGTATAATTTTAAAAATAATCGACCGAAAAATTTTAAAACTACATTTCTAATTAGATTTCATGAAAATAAAATTATTTAAACAAAATTTACATTTTTTTATAAAGAAATAAAAAAGTTACAGCAGTTTTTGTTTGATTTTTAAGAAAAACGCATTATTTCTAAAAAATAACGTTTTTTTGATATAATTTTAAAAGTAATCGCCCGAAAAATTTTAAAACTACATTTCTAATTAGATTTCATGAAAATAATATTATTTAAACAAAATTTACATTTTTTTATAAAGAAATAAAAAAGTTACAGCAGTTTTAGTTTGATTTTTAAGAAAAACGTTTTTTTGGTATAATTTTAAAAATAATCGACCGAAAAATTTTAAAACTACATTTCTAATTAGATTTCATGAAAATAAAATTATTTAAACAAAATTTACATTTTTTTATAAACAAATAAAAAAGTTACAGCAGTTTTAGTTTGATTTTTAAGAAAAACGCATTATTTCTAAAAAATAACGTTTTTTTGATATAATTTTAAAAGTAATCGTCCGAAAAATTTTAAAACTACATTTCTAATTAGATTTCATGAAAATAAAATTATTTAAACAAAATTTACATTTTTTTATAAAGAAATAAAAAAGTTTCTGCAGTTTTTGTGTGATTTTTAAGAAAAACGTTTTTTGGTATAATTTTAAAAATAATCGACCGAAAAATTTTAAAACTACATTTCTAATTAGATTTCATGAAAATAAAATTATTTAAACAAAATTTACATTTTTTTATAAACAAATAAAAAAGTTACAGCAGTTTTAGTTTGATTTTTAAGAAAAACGCATTATTTCTAAAAAATAACGTTTTTTTGATATAATTTTAAAAGTAATCGTCCGAAAAATTTTAAAACTACATTTCTAATTAGATTTCATGAAAATAATATTATTTAAACAAAATTTACATTTTTTTATAAAGAAATAAAAAAGTTTCTGCAGTTTTTGTGTGATTTTTAAGAAAAACGTTTTTTTGGTATAATTTTAAAAATAATCGACCGAAAAATTTTAAAACTACATTTCTAATTAGATTTCATGAAAATAAAATTATTTAAACAAAATTTACATTTTTTTATAAAGAAATAAAAAAGTTACAGCAGTTTTAGTTTGATTTTTAAGAAAAACGCATTATTTCTAAAAAATAACGTTTTTTTGATATAATTTTAAAAGTAATCGTCCGAAAAATTTTAAAACTACATTTCTAATTAGATTTCATGAAAATAATATTATTTAAACAAAATTTACATTTTTTTATAAAGAAATAAAAAAGTTTCTGCAGTTTTTGTGTGATTTTTAAGAAAAATGTTTTTTTGGTATAATTTTAAAAATAATCGACCGAAAAATTTTAAAACTACATTTCTAATTAGATTTCATGAAAATAAAATTATTTAAACAAAATTTACATTTTTTTATAAAGAAATAAAAAAGTTACAGCAGTTTTTGTTTGATTTTTAAGAAAAACGCATTATTTCTAAAAAATAACGTTTTTTTGATATAATTTTAAAAGTAATCGTCCGAAAAATTTTAAAACTACATTTCTAATTAGATTTCATGAAAATAATATTATTTAAACAAAATTTACATTTTTTTATAAAGAAATAAAAAAGTTACAGCAGTTTTTGTTTGATTTTTAAGAAAAACGCATTATTTCTAAAAATAACGTTTTTTTGATATAATTTTAAAAGTAATCGTCCGAAAAATTTTAAAACTACATTTCTAATTAGATTTCATGAAAATAATATTATTTAAACAAAATTTACATTTTTTTATAAAGAAATAAAAAAGTTTCTGCAGTTTTTGTGTGATTTTTAAGAAAAACGTTTTTTTGGTATAATTTTAAAAATAATCGACCGAAAAATTTTAAAACTACATTTCTAATTAGATTTCATGAAAATAAAATTATTTAAACAAAATTTACATTTTTTTATAAAGAAATAAAAAAGTTACAGCAGTTTTTGTTTGATTTTTAAGAAAAACGCATTATTTCTAAAAAATAACGTTTTTTTGATATAATTTTAAAAGTAATCGTCCGAAAAATTTTAAAACTACATTTCTAATTAGATTTCATGAAAATAATATTATTTAAACAAAATTTACATTTTTTTATAAAAAAATAAAAAAGTTTCTGCAGTTTTTGTGTGATTTTTAAGAAAAACGTTTTTTTGGTATAATTTTAAAAATAATCGACCGAAAAATTTTAAAACTACATTTCTAATTAGATTTCATGAAAATAAAATTATTTAAACAAAATTTACATTTTTTTATAAGGAAATAAAAAAGTTACAGCAGTTTTTGTTTGATTTTTAAGAAAAACGCATTATTTCTAAAAAATAACGTTTTTTTGATATAATTTTAAAAGTAATCGTCCGAAAAATTTTAAAACTACATTTCTAATTAGATTTCATGAAAATAAAATTATTTAAACAAAATTTACATTTTTTTATAAAGAAATAAAAAAGTTTCTGCAGTTTTTGTGTGATTTTTAAGAAAAACGTTTTTTTGGTATAATTTTAAAAATAATCGACCGAAAAATTTTAAAACTACATTTCTAATTAGATTTCATGAAAATAAAATTATTTAAACAAAATTTACATTTTTTTATAAAGAAATAAAAAAGTTACAGCAGTTTTTGTTTGATTTTTAAGAAAAACGCATTATTTCTAAAAAATAACGTTTTTTTGATATAATTTTAAAAGTAATCGTCCGAAAAACTTTAAAACTACATTTCTAATTAGATTTCATGAAAATAATATTATTTAAACAAAATTTACATTTTTTTATAAAGAAATAAAAAAGTTACAGCAGTTTTTGTTTGATTTTTAGGAAAAACGCATTATTTCTAAAAAATAACGTTTTTTTGATATAATTTTAAAAGTAATCGTCCGAAAAATTTTAAAACTACATTTCTAATTAGATTTATGAAAATAAAATTATTTAAACAAAATTTACATTTTTTTATAAAGAAATAAGAAAGTTTCTGCAGTTTTTGTGTGATTTTTAAGAAAAACGTTTTTTTGGTATAATTTTAAAATAATCGACCGAAAAATTTTAAAACTACATTTCTAATTAGATTTCATGAAAATAAAATTATTTAAACAAAATTTACATTTTTTTATAAAGAAATAAAAAAGTTACAGCAGTTTTTGTTTGATTTTTAAGAAAAACGCATTATTTCTAAAAAATAACGTTTTTTTGATATAATTTTAAAAGTAATCGTCCGAAAAATTTTAAAACTACATTTCTAATTAGATTTCATGAAAATAAAATTATTAAAACACAATTTACATTTGTTTATAAAGAAATAAAAAAGTTTCTGCAGTTTTTGTGTGATTTTTAAGAAAAACGTTTTTTTGGTATAATTTTAAAAATAATCGACCGAAAAATTTTAAAACTACATTTCTAATTAGATTTCATGAAAATAAAATTATTTAAACAAAATTTACATTTTTTTATAAAGAAATAAAAAAGTTTCTGCCTTTTTTGTGTGATTTTTAAGAAAAACGTTTTTTTGATATAATTTTAAAAATAATCGACCGAAAAATTTTAAAACTACATTTCTAATTAGATTTCATGAAAATAAAATTATTTAAACAAAATTTACATTTTTTTATAAAGAAATAAAAAAGTTACAGCAGTTTTTGTTTGATTTTTAAGAAAAACGCATTATTTCTAAAAAATAACGTTTTTTTGATATAATTTTAAAAGTAATCGTCCGAAAAATTTTAAAACTACATTTCTAATTAGATTTCATGAAAATAAAATTATTTAAACAAAATTTACATTTTTTTATAAAGAAATAAAAAAGTTTCTGCAGTTTTTGTGTGATTTTTAAGAAAAACGTTTTTTTGGTATAATTTTAAAAATAATCGACCGAAAAATTTTAAAACTACATTTCTAATTAGATTTCATGAAAATAAAATTATTTAAACAAAATTTACATTTTTTTATAAAGAAATAAAAAAGTTACAGCAGTTTTTGTTTGATTTTTAAGAAAAACGCATTATTTCTAAAAAATAAAGTTTTTTTGATATAATTTTAAAAGTAATAGTCCGAAAAATTTTAAAACTACATTTCTAATTAGATTTCATGAAAATAAAATTATTTAAACAAAATTTACATTTTTTTATAAAGAAATAAAAAAGTTTCTGCAGTTTTTGTGTGATTTTTAAGAAAAAGGTTTTTTTGGTATAATTTTAAAAATAATCGACCGAAAAATTTTAAAACTACATTTCTAATTAGATTTCATGAAAATAAAATTATTTAAACAAAATTTACATTTTTTTATAAAGAAATAAAAAAGTTACAGCAGTTTTTGTTTGATTTTTAAGAAAAACGCATTAGTTCTAAAAAATAACGTTTTTTTGATATAATTTTAAAAGTAATCGTCCGAAAAATTTTAAAACTACATTTCTAATTAGATTTCATGAAAATAAAATTATTTAAACAAAATTTACATTTTTTTATAAAGAAATAAAAAAGTTTCTGCAGTTTTTGTGTGATTTTTAAGAAAAACGTTTTTTTGGTATAATTTTAAAAATAATCGACCGAAAAATTTTAAAACTACATTTCTAATTAGATTTCATGAAAATAAAATTATTTAAACAAAATTTACATTTTTTTATAAAGAAATAAAAAAGTTACAGCAGTTTTTGTTTGATTTTTAAGAAAAACGCATTATTTCTAAAAAATAAAGTTTTTTTGATATAATTTTAAAAGTAATCGTCCGAAAAATTTTAAAACTACATTTCTAATTAGATTTCATGAAAATAAAATTATTTAAACAAAATTTACATTTTTTTATAAAGAAATAAAAAAGTTTCTGCAGTTTTTGTGTGATTTTTAAGAAAAACGTTTTTTTGGTATAATTTTAAAAATAATCGACCGAAAAATTTTAAAACTACATTTCTAATTAGATTTCATGAAAATAAAATTATTTAAACAAAATTTACATTTTTTTATAAAGAAATAAAAAAGTTACAGCAGTTTTAGTTTGATTTTTAAGAAAACGCATTATTTCTAAAAAATAACGTTTTTTTGATATAATTTTAAAAGTAATCGTCCGAAAAATTTTAAAACTACATTTCTAATTAGATTCATGAAAATAATATTATTTAAACAAAATTTACATTTTTTTATAAAGAAATAAAAAAGTTTCTGCAGTTTTTGTGTGATTTTTAAAAAAAACGTTTTTTTGGTATAATTTTAAAAATAATCGACCGAAAAATTTTAAAACTACATTTCTAATTAGATTTCATGAAAATAAAATTATTTAAACAAAATTTACATTTTTTTATAAAGAAATAAAAAAGTTACAGCAGTTTTAGTTTGATTTTTAAGAAAAACGCATTATTTCTAAAAAATAACGTTTTTTTGATATAATTTTAAAAGTAATCGTCCGAAAAATTTTAAAACTACATTTCTAATTAGATTTCATGAAAATAATATTATTTAAACAAAATTTACATTTTTTTATAAAGAAATAAAAAAGTTTCTGCAGTTTTTGTGTGATTTTTAAGAAAAACGTTTTTTTGGTATAATTTTAAAAATAATCGACCGAAAAATTTTAAAACTACATTTCTAATTAGATTTCATGAAAATAAAATTATTTAAACAAAATTTACATTTTTTTATAAGGAAATAAAAAAGTTACAGCAGTTTTAGTTAGATTTTTAAGAAAAACGCATTATTTCTAAAAAATAACGTTTTTTTGATATAATTTTAAAAGTAACCGTCCGAAAAATTTTAAAACTACATTTCTAATTAGATTTCATGAAAATAATATTATTTAAACAAAATTTACATTTTTTTATAAAGAAATAAAAAAGTTTCTGCAGTTTTTGTGTGATTTTTAAGAAAAACGTTTTTTTTGGTATAATTTTAAAAATAATCGACCGAAAAATTTTAAAACTACATTTCTAATTAGATTTCATGAAAATAAAATTATTTAAACAAAATTTACATTTTTTTATAAAGAAATAAAAAAGTTACAGCAGTTTTTGTTTGATTTTTAAGAAAAACGCATTATTTCTAAAAAATAACGTTTTTTTGATATAATTTTAAAAGTAATCGTCCGAAAAATTTTAAAACTACATTTCTAATTAGATTTCATGAAAATAATATTATTTAAACAAAATTTACATTTTTTTATAAAGAAATAAAAAAGTTACAGCAGTTTTTGTTTGATTTTTAAGAAAAACGTATTATTTCTAAAAAATAACGTTTTTTTGATATAATTTTAAAAGTAATCGTCCGAAAAATTTTAAAACTACATTTCTAATTAGATTTCATGAAAATAATATTATTTAAACAAAATTTACATTTTTTTATAAAGAAATAAAAAAGTTTCTGCAGTTTTTGTGTGATTTTTAAGAAAAACGTTTTTTTGGTATAATTTTAAAAATAATCGACCGAAAAATTTTAAAACTACATTTCTAATTAGATTTCATGAAAATAAAATTATTTAAACAAAATTTACATTTTTTTATAAAGAAATAAAAAAGTTACAGCAGTTTTTGTTTGATTTTTAAGAAAAACGCATTATTTCTAAAAAATAACGTTTTTTTGATATAATTTTAAAAGTAATCGTCCGAAAAAGTTTTAAAACTACATTTCTAATTAGATTTCATGAAAATAATATTATTTAAACAAAATTTACATTTTTTTATAAAGAAATAAAAAAGTTTCTGCAGTTTTTGTGTGATTTTTAAGAAAAACGTTTTTTTGGTATAATTTTAAAAATAATCGACCGAAAAATTTTAAAACTACATTTCTAATTAGATTTCATGAAAATAAAATTATTTAAACAAAATTTACATTTTTTTATAAAGAAATAAAAAAGTTACAGCAGTTTTTGTTTGATTTTTAAGAAAAACGCATTATTTCTAAAAAATAACGTTTTTTTGATATAATTTTAAAAGTAATCGTCCGAAAAATTTTAAAACTACATTTCTAATTAGATTTCATGAAAATAAAATTATTTAAACAAAATTTACATTTTTTTATAAAGAAATAAAAAAGTTTCTGCAGTTTTTGTGTGATTTTTAAGAAAAACGTTTTTTTGGTATAATTTTAAAAATAATCGACCGAAAAATTTTAAAACTACATTTCTAATTAGATTTCATGAAAATAAAATTATTTAAACAAAATTTACATTTTTTTATAAAGAAATAAAAAAGTTACAGCAGTTTTTGTTTGATTTATAAGAAAAACGCATTATTTCTAAAAAATAACGTTTTTTTGATATAATTTTAAAAGTAATCGTCCGAAAAATTTTAAAACTACATTTCTAATTAGATTTCATGAAAATAAAATTATTTAAACAAAATTTACATTTTTTTATAAAGAAATAAAAAAGTTTCTGCAGTTTTTGTGTGATTTTTAAGAAAAATGTTTTTTTGGTATAATTTTAAAAATAATCGACCGAAAAATTTTAAAACTACATTTCTAATTAGATTTCCTGAAAATAAAATTATTTAAACAAAATTTACATTTTTTTATAAAGAAATAAAAAAGTTACAGCAGTTTTTGTTTGATTTTTAAGAAAAACGCATTATTTCTAAAAAATAAAGTTTTTTTGATATAATTTTAAAAGTAATCGTCCGAAAAATTTTAAAACTACATTTCTAATTAGATTTCATGAAAATAATATTATTTAAACAAAATTTACATTTTTTTATAAAGAAATAAAAAAGTTACAGCAGTTTTAGTTTGATTTTTAAGAAAAACGTTTTTTTGGTATAATTTTAAAAATAATCGACCGAAAAGTTTTAAAACTACATTTCTAATTAGATTTCATGAAAATAAAATTATTTAAACAAAATTTACATTTTTTTATAAAGAAATAAAAAAGTTACAGCAGTTTTTGTTTGATTTTTAAGAAAAACGCATTATTTCTAAAAAATAACGTTTTTTTGATATAATTTTAAAAGTAATCGTCCGAAAAATTTTAAAACTACATTTCTAATTAGATTTCATGAAAATAATATTATTTAAACAAAATTTACATTTTTTTATAAAGAAATAAAAAAGTTACAGCAGTTTTTGTTTGATTTTTAAGAAAAACGCATTATTTCTAAAAAATAACGTTTTTTTGATATAATTTTAAAAGTAATCGTCCGAAAAATTTTAAAACTACATTTCTAATTAGATTTCATGAAAATAATATTATTTAAACAAAATTTACATTTTTTTATAAAGAAATAAAAAAGTTTCTGCAGTTTTTGTGTGATTTTTAAGAAAAACGTTATTTTGGTATAATTTTAAAAATAATCGACCGAAAAATTTTAAAACTACATTTCTAATTAGATTTCATGAAAATAATATTATTTAAACAAAATTTACATTTTTTTATAAAGAAATAAAAAAGTTACAGCAGTTTTTGTTTGATTTTTAAGAAAAACGCATTATTTCTAAAAAATAACGTTTTTTTCATATAATTTTAAAAGTAATCGTCCGAAAAATTTTAAAACTACATTTCTAATTAGATTTCATGAAAATAAAATTATTTAAACAAAATTTACATTTTTTTATAAAGAAATAAAAAAGTTTCTGCAGTTTTTGTGTGATTTTTAAGAAAAACGTTTTTTTTGGTATAATTTTAAAAATAATCGACCGAAAAATTTTAAAACTACATTTCTAATTAGATTTCATGAAAATAAAATTATTTAAACAAAATTTACATTTTTTTATAAAGAAATAAAAAAGTTACAGCAGTTTTTGTTTGATTTTTAAGAAAAACGCATTATTTCTAAAAAATAACGTTTTTTTCATATAATTTTAAAAGTAATCGTCCGAAAAATTTTAAAACTACATTTCTAATTAGATTTCATGAAAATAAAATTATTTAAACAAAATTTACATTTTTTTATAAAGAAATAAAAAAGTTTCTGCAGTTTTTGTGTGATTTTTAAGAAAAACGTTTTTTTGGTATAATTTTAAAAATAATCGACCGAAAAATTTTAAAACTACATTTCTAATTAGATTTCATGAAAATAAAATTATTTAAACAAAATTTACATTTTTTTATAAAGAAATAAAAAAGTTACAGCAGTTTTTGTTTGATTTTTAAGAAAAACGCATTATTTCTAAAAAATAAAGTTTTTTTGATATAATTTTAAAAGTAATCGTCCGAAAATATTTAAAACTACATTTCTAATTAGATTTCATGAAAATAAAATTATTTAAACAAAATTTACATTTTTTTATAAAGAAATAAAAAAGTTTCTGCAGTTTTTGTGTGATTTTTAAGAAAAACGTTTTTTTGGTATAATTTTAAAAATAATCGACCGAAAAATTTTAAAACTACATTTCTAATTAGATTTCATGAAAATAAAATTATTTAAACAAAATTTACATTTTTTTATAAAGAAATAAAAAAGTTTCTGCAGTTTTTGTGTGATTTTTCAGAAAAACGTTTTTTTGGTATAATTTTAAAAATAATCGACCGAAAAATTTTAAAACTACATTTCTAATTAGATTTCATGAAAATAAAATTATTTAAACAAAATTTACATTTTTTTATAAAGAAATAAAAAAGTTACAGCAGTTTTTGTTTGATTTTTAAGAAAAACGCATTATTTCTAAAAAATAACGTTTTTTTGATATAATTTTAAAAGTAAACGTCCGAAAAATTTTAAAACTACATTTCTAATTAGATTTCATGAAAATAAAATTATTTAAACAAAATTTACATTTTTTTATAAAGAAATAAAAAAGTTTCTGCAGTTTTTGTGTGATTTTTAAGAAAAACGTTTTTTTGGTATAATTTTAAAAATAATCGACCGAAAAATTTTAAAACTACATTTCTAATTAGATTTCATGAAAATAAAATTATTTAAACAAAATTTACATTTTTTTATAAAGAACTAAAAAAGTTACAGCAGTTTTAGTTTGATTTTTAAGAAAAACGCATTATTTCTAAAAAATAACGTTTTTTTGATATAATTTTAAAAGTAATCGTCCGAAAAATTTTAAAACTACATTTCTAATTAGATTTCATGAAAATAATATTACTTAAACAAAATTTACATTTTTTTATAAAGAAATAAAAAAGTTTCTGCAGTTTTTGTGTGATTTTTAAGAAAAACGTTTTTTTGGTATAATTTTAAAAATAATCGACCGAAAAATTTTAAAACTACATTTCTAACTAGATTTCATGAAAATAAAATTATTTAAACAAAATTTACATTTTTTTATAAAGAAATAAAAAAGTTACAGCAGTTTTAGTTTGATTTTTAAGAAAAACGCATTATTTCTAAAAAATAACGTTTTTTTGATATAATTTTAAAAGTAATCGTCCGAAAAATTTTAAAACTACATTTCTAATTAGATTTCATGAAAATAATATTATTTAAACAAAATTTACATTTTTTTATAAAGAAATAAAAAAGGTTCTGCAGTTTTTGTGTGATTTTTAAGAAAAACGTTTTTTTGGTATAATTTTAAAAATAATCGACCGAAAAATTTTAAAACTACATTTCTAATTAGATTTCATGAAAATAAAATTATTTAAACAAAATTAACATTTTTTTATAAAGAAATAAAAAAGTTACAGCAGTTTTAGTTTGATTTTTAAGAAAAACGCATTATTTCTAAAAAATAACGTTTTTTTGATATAATTTTAAAAGTAATCGTCCGAAAAATTTTAAAACTACATTTCTAATTAGATTTCATGAAAATAAAATTATTTAAACAAAATTTACATTTTTTTATAAAGAAATAAAAAAGTTTCTGCAGTTTTTGTGTGATTTTTAAGAAAAACGTTTTTTTGGTATAATTTTAAAAATAATCGACCGAAAAATTTTAAAACTACATTTCTAATTAGATTTCATGAAAATAAAATTATTTAAACAAAATTTACATTTTTTTATAAAGAAATAAAAAAGTTTCTGCAGTTTTTGTGTGATTTTTAAGAAAAACGTTTTTTTGGTATAATTTTAAAAATAATCGACCGAAAAATTTTAAAACTACATTTCTAATTAGATTTCATGAAAATAAAATTATTTAAACAAAATTTACATTTTTTTATAAAGAAATAAAAAAGTTACAGCAGTTTTTGTTTGATTTTTAAGAAAAACGCATTATTTCTAAAAAATAACGTTTTTTTGGTATAATTTTAAAAATAATCGACAGAAAAATTTTAAAACTACATTTCTAATTAGATTTCATGAAAATAAAATTATTTAAACAAAATTTACATTTTTTTATAAAGAAATAAAAAAGTTACAGCAGTTTTTGTTTGATTTTTAAGAAAAACGCATTATTTCTAAAAAATAACGTTTTTTTGGTATAATTTCAAAAGTAATAGACAGAAAAATTTTAAAACTACATTTCTAATTAGATTTCATGAAAATAAAATTATTTAAACAAAATTTACATTTTTTTATAAAGAAATAAAAAAGTTTCTGCAGTTTTTGTGTGATTTTTAAGAAAAACGTTTTTTTGGTATAATTTTAAAAATAATCGACCGAAAAATTTTAAAACTACATTTCTAATTAGATTTCATGAAAATAAAATTATTTAAACAAAATTTACATTTTTTTATAAGGAAATAAAAAAGTTACAGCAGTTTTTGTTTGATTTTTAAGAAAAACGCATAATTTCTAAAAAATAACGTTTTTTTGATATAATTTTAAAAGTAAACGTCCGAAAAATTTTAAAACTACATTTCTAATTAGATTTCATGAAAATAAAATTATTTAAACAAAATTTACATTTTTTTATAAAGAAATAAAAAAGTTTCTGCAGTTTTTGTGTGATTTTTAAGAAAAACGTTTTTTTGGTATAATTTTAAAAATAATCGACCGAAAAATTTTAAAACTACATTTCTAATTAGATTTCATGAAAATAAAATTATTTAAACAAAATTTACATTTTTTTATAAAGAACTAAAAAAGTTACAGCAGTTTTAGTTTGATTTTTAAGAAAAACGCATTATTTCTAAAAAATAACGTTTTTTTGATATAATTTTAAAAGTAATCGTCCGAAAAATTTTAAAACTACATTTCTAATTAGATTTCATGAAAATAATATTACTTAAACAAAATTTACATTTTTTTATAAAGAAATAAAAAAGTTTCTGCAGTTTTTGTGTGATTTTTAAGAAAAAGGTTTTTTTTGTATAATTTTAAAAATAATCGACCGAAAAATTTTAAAACTACATTTCTAACTAGATTTCATGAAAATAAAATTATTTAAACAAAATTTACATTTTTTTATAAAGAAATAAAAAAGTTACAGCAGTTTTTGTTTGATTTTTAAGAAAAACGCATTATTTCTAAAAAATAACGTTTTTTTGATATAATTTTAAAAGTAATCGTCCGAAAAATTTTAAAACTACATTTCTAATTAGATTTCATGAAAATAATATTATTTAAACAAAATTTACATTTTTTTATAAAGAAATAAAAAAGTTTCTGCAGTTTTTGTGTGATTTTTAAGAAAAACGTTTTTTTGGTATAATTTTAAAAATAATCGACCGAAAAATTTTAAAACTACATTTCTAATTAGATTTCATGAAAATAAAATTATTTAAACAAAATTTACATTTTTTTATAAAGAAATAAAAAAGTTACAGCAGTTTTTGTTTGATTTTTAAGAAAAACGCATTATTTCTAAAAAATAACGTTTTTTTGGTATAATTTTAAAAATAATCGACAGAAAAATTTTAAAACTACATTTCTAATTAGATTTCATGAAAATAAAATTATTTAAACAAAATTTACATTTTTTTATAAAGAAATAAAAAAGTTACAGCAGTTTTTGTTTGATTTTTAAGAAAAACCCATTATTTCTAAAAAATAACGTTTTTTTGGTATAATTTCAAAAATAATAGACAGAAAAATTTTAAAACTACATTTCTAATTAGATTTCATGAAAATAAAATTATTTAAACAAAATTTACATTTTTTTATAAAGAAATAAAAAAGTTTCTGCAGTTTTTGTGTGATTTTTAAGAAAAACGTTTTTATGGTATAATTTTAAAAATAATCGACCGAAAAATTTTAAAACTACATTTCTAATTAGATTTCATGAAAATAAAATTATTTAAACAAAATTTACATTTTTTTATAAGGAAATAAAAAAGTTACAGCAGTTTTTGTTTGATTTTTAAGAAAAACGCATTATTTCTAAAAAATAACGTTTTTTTGATATAATTTTAAAAGTAAACGTCCGAAAAATTTTAAAACTACATTTCTAATTAGATTTCATGAAAATAAAATTATTTAAACAAAATTTACATTTTTTTATAAAGAAATAAAAAAGTTTCTGCAGTTTTTGTGTGATTTTTAAGAAAAACGTTTTTTTGGTATAATTTTAAAAATAATCGACCGAAAAATTTTAAAACTACATTTCTAATTAGATTTCATAAAAATAAAATTATTTAAACAAAATTTACATTTTTTTATAAAGAACTAAAAAAGTTACAGCAGTTTTAGTTTGATTTTTAAGAAAAACGCAATATTTCTAAAAAATAACGTTTTTTTGATATAATTTTAAAAGTAATCGTCCGAAAAATTTTAAAACTACATTTCTAATTAGATTTCATGAAAATAATATTACTTAAACAAAATTTACATTTTTTTATAAAGAAATAAAAAAGTTTCTGCAGTTTTTGTGTGATTTTTAAGAAAAAGGTTTTTTTTGTATAATTTTAAAAATAATCGACCGAAAAATTTTAAAACTACATTTCTAACTAGATTTCATGAAAATAAAATTATTTAAACAAAATTTACATTTTTTTATAAAGAAATAAAAAAGTTACAGCAGTTTTTGTTTGATTTTTAAGAAAAACGCATTATTTCTAAAAAATAACGTTTTTTTGATATAATTTTAAAAGTAATCGTCCGAAAAATTTTAAAACTACATTTCTAATTAGATTTCATGAAAATAATATTATTTAAACAAAATTTACATTTTTTTATAAAGAAATAAAAAAGGTTCTGCAGTTTTTGTGTGATTTTTAAGAAAAACGTTTTTTTGGTATAATTTTAAAAATAATCGACCGAAAAATTTTAAAACTACATTTCTAATTAGATTTCATGAAAATAAAATTATTTAAACAAAATTTACATTTTTTTATAAAGAAATAAAAAAGTTACAGCAGTTTTTGTTTGATTTTTAAGAAAAACGCATTATTTCTAAAAAATAACGTTTTTTTGATATAATTTTAAAAGTAATCGTCCGAAAAATTTTAAAACTACATTTCTTATTAGATTTCATGAAAATAAAATTATTTAAACAAAATTTACATTTTTTTATAAAGAAATAAAAAAGTTTCTGCAGTTTTTGTGTGATTTTTAAGAAAAACGTTTTTTTGGTATAATTTTAAAAATAATCGACCGAAAAATTTTAAAACTACATTTCTAACTAGATTTCATGAAAATAAAATTATTTAAACAAAATTTACATTTTTTTATAAAGAAATAAAAAAGTTACAGCAGTTTTAGTTTGATTTTTAAGAAAAACGCATTATTTCTAAAAAATAACGTTTTTTTGATATAATTTTAAAAGTAATCGTCCGAAAAATTTTAAAACTACATTTCTAATTAGATTTCATGAAAATAATATTATTTAAACAAAATTTACATTTTTTTATAAAGAAATAAAAAAGGTTCTGCAGTTTTTGTGTGATTTTTAAGAAAAACGTTTTTTTGGTATAATTTTAAAAATAATCGACCGAAAAATTTTAAAACTACATTTCTAATTAGATTTCATGAAAATAAAATTATTTAAACAAAATTAACATTTTTTTATAAAGAAATAAAAAAGTTACAGCAGTTTTAGTTTGATTTTTAAGAAAAACGCATTATTTCTAAAAAATAACGTTTTTTTGATATAATTTTAAAAGTAATCGTCCGAAAAATTTTAAAACTACATTTCTAATTAGATTTCATGAAAATAAAATTATTTAAACAAAATTTACATTTTTTTATAAAGAAATAAAAAAGTTTCTGCAGTTTTTGTGTGATTTTTAAGAAAAACGTTTTTTTGGTATAATTTTAAAAATAATCGACCGAAAAATTTTAAAACTACATTTCTAATTAGATTTCATGAAAATAAAATTATTTAAACAAAATTTACATTTTTTTATAAAGAAATAAAAAAGTTTCTGCAGTTTTTGTGTGATTTTTAAGAAAAAGGTTTTTTAGGTATAATTTTAAAAATAATCGACCGAAAAATTTTAAAACTACATTTCTAATTAGATTTCATGAAAATAAAATTATTTAAACAAAATTTACATTTTTTTATAAAGAAATAAAAAAGTTACAGCAGTTTTTGTTTGATTTTTAAGAAAAACGCATTATTTCTAAAAAATAACGTTTTTTTGATATAATTTTAAAAGTAATCGTCCGAAAAATTTTAAAACAACATTTCTAATTAGATTTCATGAAAATAAAATTATTTAAACAAAATTTACATTTTTTTATAAAGAAATAAAAAATTTTCTGCAGTTTTTGTGTGATTTTTAAGAAAAACGTTTTTTTGGTATAATTTTAAAAATAATCGACCGAAAAATTTTAAAACTACATTTCTAATTAGATTTCATGAAAATAAAATTATTTAAACAAAATTTACATTTTTTTATAAAGAAATAAAAAAGTTACAGCAGTTTTTGTTTGATTTTTAAGAAAAACGCATTATTTTAAAAAATAACGTTTTTTTGATATAATTTTAAAAGTAATCGTGCGAAAAATTTTAAAACTACATTTCTAATTAGATTTCATGAAAATAAAATTATTTAAACAAAATTTACATTTTTTTATAAAGAAATAAAAAAGTTTCTGCAGTTTTTGTGTGATTTTTAAGAAAAACGTTTTTTTGGTATAATTTTAAAAATAATCGACCGAAAAATTTTAAAACTACATTTCTAATTAGATTTCATGAAAATAAAATTATTTAAACAAAATTTACATTTTTTTATAAAGAAATAAAAAAGTTACAGCAGTTTTTGTTTGATTTTTAAGAAAAACGCATTATTTCTAAAAAATAACGTTTTTTTGATATAATTTTAAAAGTAATCGTCCGAAAAATTTTAAAACTACATTTCTAATTAGATTTCATGAAAATAAAATTATTTAAACAAAATTTACATTTTTTTATAAAGAAATAAAAAAGTTTCTGCAGTTTTTGTGTGATTTTTAAGAAAAACGTTTTTTTGGTATAATTTTAAAAATAATCGACCGAAAAATTTTAAAACTACATTTCTAATTAGATTTCATGAAAATAAAATTATTTAAACAAAATTTACATTTTTTTATAAAGAAATAAAAAAGTTACAGCAGTTTTTGTTTGATTTTTAAGAAAAACGCATTATTTCTAAAAAATAACGTTTTTTTGATATAATTTTAAAAGTAATCGTCCGAAAAATTTTAAAACTACATTTCTAATTAGATTTCATGAAAATAATATTATTTAAACAAAATTTACATTTTTTTATAAAGAAATAAAAAAGTTACAGCAGTTTTAGTTTGATTTTTAAGAAAAACGTTTTTTTGGTATAATTTTAAAAATATTCGACCGAAAAATTTTAAAACTACATTTCTAATTAGATTTCATGAAAATAAAATTATTCAAACAAAATTTACATTTTTTTATAAAGAAATAAAAAAGTTACAGCAGTTTTTGTTTGATTTTTAAGAAAAACGCATTATTTCTAAAAAATAACGTTTTTTTGATATAATTTTAAAAGTAATCGTCCGAAAAATTTTAAAACTACATTTCTAATTAGATTTCATGAAAATAATATTATTTAAACAAAATTTACATTTTTTTATAAAGAAATAAAAAAGTTACAGCAGTTTTTGTTTGATTTTAAGAAAAACGCATTATTTCTAAAAAATAACGTTTTTTGATATAATTTTAAAAGTAATCGTCCGAAAAATTTTAAAACTACATTTCTAATTAGATTTCATGAAAATAATATTATTTAAACAAAATTTACATTTTTTTATAAAGAAATAAAAAAGTTTCTGCAGTTTTTGTGTGATTTTTAAGAAAAACGCATTATTTCTAAAAAATAACGTTTTTTTGATATAATTTTAAAAGTAATCGTCCGAAAAATTTTAAAACTACATTTCTAATTAGATTTCATGAAAATAAAATTATTTAAACAAAATTTACATTTTTTTATAAAGAAATAAAAAATTTTCTGCAGTTTTTGTGTGATTTTTAAGAAAAACGTTTTTTTGGTATAATTTTAAAAATAATCGACCGAAAAATTTTAAAACTACATTTCTAATTAGATTTCATGAAAATAAAATTATTTAAACAAAATTTACATTTTTTTATAAAGAAATAAAAAAGTTACAGCAGTTTTTGTTTGATTTTTAAGAAAAACGCATTATTTTTAAAAAATAACGTTTTTTTGATATAATTTTAAAAGTAATCGTGCGAAAAATTTTAAAACTACATTTCTAATTAGATTTCATGAAAATAAAATTATTTAAACAAAATTTACATTTTTTTATAAAGAAATAAAAAAGTTTCTGCAGTTTTTGTGTGATTTTTAAGAAAAACGTTTTTTTGGTATAATTTTAAAAATAATCGACCGAAAAATTTTAAAACTACATTTCTAATTAGATTTCATGAAAATAAAATTATTTAAAAAAAATTTACATTTTTTTATAAAGAAATAAAAAAGTTACAGCAGTTTTTGTTTGATTTTTAAGAAAAACGCATTATTTCTAAAAAATAACGTTTTTTTGATATAATTTTAAAAGTAATCGTCCGAAAAATTTTAAAACTACATTTCTAATTAGATTTCATGAAAATAAAATTATTTAAACAAAATTTACATTTTTTTATAAAGAAATAAAAAAGTTTCTGCAGTTTTTGTGTGATTTTTAAGAAAAACGTTTTTTTGGTATAATTTTAAAAATAATCGACCGAAAAATTTTAAAACTACATTTCTAATTAGATTTCATGAAAATAAAATTATTTAAACAAAATTTACATTTTTTTATAAAGAAATAAAAAAGTTACAGCAGTTTTTGTTTGATTTTTAAGAAAAACGCATTATTTCTAAAAAATAACGTTTTTTTGATATAATTTTAAAAGTAATCGTCCGAAAAATTTTAAAACTACATTTCTAATTAGATTTCATGAAAATAATATTATTTAAACAAAATTTACATTTTTTTATAAAGAAATAAAAAAGTTACAGCAGTTTTAGTTTGATTTTTAAGAAAAAGGTTTTTTTGGTATAATTTTAAAATATTCGACCGAAAAATTTTAAAACTACATTTCTAATTAGATTTCATGAAAATAAAATTATTCAAACAAAATATACATTTTTTATAAAGAAATAAAAAAGTTACAGCAGTTTTTGTTTGATTTTTAAGAAAAACGCATTATTTCTAAAAAATAACGTTTTTTTGATATAATTTTAAAAGTAATCGTCCGAAAAATTTTAAAACTACATTTCTAATTAGATTTCATGAAAATAATATTATTTAAACAAAATTTACATTTTTTTATAAAGAAATAAAAAAGTTACAGCAGTTTTTGTTTGATTTTTAAGAAAAACGCATTATTTCTAAAAAATAACGTTTTTTGATATAATTTTAAAAGTAATCGTCCGAAAAATTTTAAAACTACATTTCTAATTAGATTTCATGAAAATAATATTATTTAAACAAAATTTACATTTTTTTATAAAGAAATAAAAAAGTTTCTGCAGTTTTTGTGTGATTTTTAAGAAAAACGCATTATTTCTAAAAAATAACGTTTTTTTGATATAATTTTAAAAGTAATCGTCCGAAAAATTTTAAAACTACATTTCTAATTAGATTTCATGAAAATAAAATTATTTAAACAAAATTTACATTTTTTTATAAAGAAATAAAAAAGTTTCTGCAGTTTTTGTGTGATTTTTAAGAAAAACGTTTTTTTGGTATAATTTTAAAAATAATCGACCGAAAAATTTTAAAACTACATTTCTAATTAGATTTCATGAAAATAAAATTATTTAAACAAAATTTACATTTTTTTATAAAGAAATAAAAAAGTTACAGCAGTTTTTGTTTGATTTTTAAGAAAAACGCATTATTTCTAAAAAATAACGTTTTTTTGATATAATTTTAAAAGTAATCGTCCGAAAAATTTTAAAACTACATTTCTAATTAGATTTCATGAAAATAAAATTATTTAAACAAAATTTACATTTTTTTATAAAGAAATAAAAAAGTTTCTGCAGTTTTGTGTGATTTTTAAGAAAAACGTTTTTTTGGTATAATTTTAAAAATAATCGACCGAAAAATTTTAAAACTACATTTCTAATTAGATTTCATGAAAATAAAATTATTTAAACAAAATTTACATTTTTTTATAAAGAAATAAAAAAGTTTCTGCAGTTTTTGTGTGATTTTTAAGAAAAACGTTTTTTTGGTATAATTTTAAAAATAATCGACCGAAAAATTTTAAAACTACATTTCTAATTAGATTTCATGAAAATAAAATTATTTAAACAAAATTTACATTTTTTTATAAAGAAATAAAAAAGTTTCTGCAGTTTTTGTGTGATTTTTAAGAAAAAGGTTTTTTAGGTATAATTTTAAAAATAATCGACCGAAAAATTTTAAAACTACATTTCTAATTAGATTTCATGAAAATAAAATTATTTAAACAAAATTTACATTTTTTTATAAAGAAATAAAAAAGTTACAGCAGTTTTTGTTTGATTTTTAAGAAAAACGCATTATTTCTAAAAAATAA
>CAXARA010001112.1:0-103727 GCA_963971135.1 Stenus bimaculatus
TGTGTCAGTCTCTATGTAAATAACAAAAAATCAAAAATAAAATTGTAACTTTGACATAAATAAAGTAGTATTTAATAGTATAACAAATAAATAAAATTCTACTATAAACCATTATATAAAAATAAAAAAACTCTAATATGTACAAAAATATTTTTTAAAGTTCAAAAAAAAAACTAAAAATAAAGTAGTATTTAATACTATAAAAAATAAATAAAATTCTAATATAATAACCAATTATTTAAAATAAAACAAACTCCAATATGAAGAAAAATGTACTTCAAAAAGAAATAAAAATAAAGTAGTATTTAAACTATAACAAATAAATAAATAAAATTCTACTATAATTGATAACCCATTATAAAAAAATAAAAAAACTCTAATATCTACAAAAATATTTTTTAAAGTTCAAAAAGAACTAAAAATAAAGTAGTATTCAATACTATAACAAATAAATAAAATTCTAATATGTATAATTTTAATTTAACTTTTTTAAATACCGGTATTTTTTATATTTAAGTTGCGATTTTCTTCTCCGAGCTATATCCTCATAAAATTTTCTAATAATTAAGGTTGAACATTTTTCTAAAATTTTGTTTCTGATATATATTTTATGTTCTTCACAGCCAAACCAATCAAATTTTAAAGTTTTTAAAAATATTAATACTTTTGACTTAATGTTAGGTATGTGGCCTTTTTGATTTAAAGCATATTGTATTATGTCATAAATATTGGATAAATACAGAACAAAATTTGTACTTGCATATTGTAATCTTTTTTGATTATCTAACTCTTTAAAATATGTAAATGTATGACAAGATAAAATATCTTGCGAAACTAAAGAATTTTTGCAAATCTGGCACAAGTCTGAATCTAATAATTTTACAATGTAACCACACACATAAGCTGTAGCTTGAGAATCAAAGTTTATATCATTTAAATTTGAAACAATAGGCACTTGACTTAAATCAACTAATTCTTCGGAAGTGTTAGTTTCAGCCACATTAGAGGAGCTAGATGCCACATTTTGGTTTTCAACAGTTTGTGTAACATTTGGTCCTTCGACATTTTGTGATTTATTATTTAAAAAGTCTTCTAAATTATCAATGATACTTAAATTATCACCTTCACAATTTCCTTTATCTGAAGAAACAATACCATTTAAAATTGAAGTTTTTAGGGCCGAGACAAACTGAAGGCATGAAGGATTTGTATTTTGATAACCATATTGTCTAATATTGGCGAATAAATTTTCTAGCGCATCTTGGTTTATTGCCCTAGTCCTAAGAAACTTGAACCCGGCTTTAAAACATGTTGACCAAATTAACTTCATACCTTTTATAGTTTGAATCCAACCTTTTTTAAATGGCATTGTTTTTTTTATATCATTATTGTCTTTATCACAAAATGTCCAAGATTCTATTTTTGGTAAAATGGAATTCCAAAAGGATAGGTGTGAACTGGTAGGAGTAACACATCTTCTCAACTTTTTACCAAGATGTGGCTTAAGCGTTGATCCGTTTAAGCTATCAAATAAAGAATCAATATCATTAGCAAATTCGGCTGTAAAGATGGCTTCTGAAGGTAATTTTTGTGAATCACTACATAAGCTCTCTATTGTAGCTGCAACCGTTGCACTTAATGTTTTGGCCGCAATCCCTACCTTCATTTTAAATTGACTGGTTTTTTCCAATTCCAAAAAATGGGGTTTGATTTTACGCATACACTGAAATCGTTTGTTAACGTCAATATCATAAGCTCTCTTAATGTGTTCAAATTTAGCAAACTTTGTATTTTCATACTTAATATTATATTTATATAGAGCATTTCTGGTTGACTTTAACAAATGAGGAACATCATATATCGCAACAATATCATCTCCATTCACCTTAAAAATTGGATCGCGGTTCGGATTAGTTTTAATTAAACTATTAATTGAGGCGACATTTGTTGGGCCTTGATCACAAACTGTACATAATATTTTGAGACCAATTTTTTGCAAAGATGATATTATTTCTTTTATAATATGTGTCAAGTGTTCAGCGTTTATTGTACCTTTTGTGAAATAATAAGCTATTGGCTGTTTCCATTTTTTATATAAGCCGTGTATCATAAAAACAAGGGCATGGTCTGCTGTTAGATTTCTTCTACCTAGTGATCCCAAATCTACATATCCTACAATTTTATCTTTACTTAATGAATGTCCTGGTGAAAGAGAGACTTCATCAAAAGTTAAAGGACAGTATTTATTTAATTTTGGAAACTTTTTGACCCTTTTGGAAAGATTAGGAATAATTTGCTTATTTAAACCTGTTTCAAATGGAACTGAATCAAATAATTTAAAAATTGTACTTTTTGATGGCAGTTTAAGAAATTTTTGTAAGAATCTGTAACATCTTGGACCTCTTTTATAAATGGCTAAAGCTAATGTTTTATTTCTATTAGTATAAGTTGGTCTTAATTTATTACAATTATTAAACTGTGATCTTATTAATTCAACTCCAGCAGGATCCAAAGATATTTCTAATTGATTTAAAAGTTTATTTTTACTAATCCTTTCTACATTTTTTAAAGATGAAGTACATGCATTAAGGCGTTTTCTTAATTTCCAAATAGTCGTTTGCTGTTGCCTATTTATTGTATGAAGATCACGTTTTTTCTTATTAAACAAATTATTATAAAGTTCACTTTCTTCAGCTAATTTTATAGATTGAGTCACATTTTCCATTGGTTCATCGTCTATCATTAAATTATTAGATATTGTTAAACTTTCTAAATTGGATTTAAAACAATACGCGTGATCATTAAAAGCTATTTCTAAATTTTCTACATTGGATTTTGAGCAATACGAGTGATCACTAAAAGCTATTTCTAAATTTTTAGTAACAACGGCATGGTTATTATTATTTACCGGCTTTGAATACTTATGCAAATGTGTTTTGAATGAACTGGAAAATGATTTCTCTTCAAAATGATCTTCACACAAAAAAAGATGTTTTAAAGAAGGATAGTTACCTTCAGGCCAAACAATTTTTAACCATTCTTCTTTAAATAAGGGATCACTAGGAAAATGAAAAAAATGTTTGTATGAATTATTAGTTTCAGCCGTATTGACATACCGTACATTTGAACAATTCGGAAAAGAACAACGATACGATACTTTACCGGACATATTAAATTTGAACTAAATATATTTACCTACCTTTACTAAAAAAAATCACCGGCCTCGATTCTTCTATTATCCTGATGTAACCTACAAGATTGAAAGAATTGACATTGCTCTTTCTGACGCATGTCAGTTGTCAAAATTCGTTAAAATTCGTTAGTTCCAGTTTTCTTCGAAAGTGGCGTTTTGCTTCCCGAATTACCCGGCTTTCAACTCCACTCATAGTACATACTTTGTGTTCCGAGTGGAGCATAGAGCATATGTAGTCTCCTATGCGTTCCGTGTGGCGCATATGCAGCATACGGTAGGTTTTAAGGTCGTGCATTTCGTACATACCGTGTACTACCTCCTGAGGTGATGCACTGTATGCAAGCATGCGCACTGCACACTTACTATTTCTTACAGTTGGTTGAGGGTTCTAGGTGGTTATTACTAGAATTTTTAGGTTCCATTTAAATAATTATTAACTGTTCGCGATTCGAGAAATGTTTTTATCACAAGTATTATACATTAATATTATCTTAACTTACACTTAAAGTGGGATTTGCGGGATTCGAACCCACGCCGTTGCAGTCGCAAATTGTCGAAACAAGCCACCTAACCGTTCGACCATCGAGGCTTCATAAAATGAAGACACAAAAACATTGTTTTAAAGCAATTCCACATTAAATAAATATTATATTTGTTTCAATACAAATAAAAAAAGTTAAATATAAATTAGTGAAGTTAAAAAAAGTTATAACAAAATAAACAATAAATTTTAACCCTTCTAGTATAATCAATTAAAAATAACATTCTAAACTTTAAAAACATTCAAAATAAAAGCAATTAAATATAAAAATTAAGTAGGTAAAATTATTTATAACAAAATAAATAAATTATAACTCAACTTCCATAAATTTTTCTAATAAAAGTGGCGGTGTTGAATGTTGGATTTCTTTGGTAAGCGCAATTTTGCAGTATATTTTACTTTTATTATTTTATGCATATTTTCATAAATATATTGAATATAATATGTACACGTTTATATTACATTAAATGTTTAATGTAAATAATAATTGCGATATTTTAAATTAATAATACATTAGTATTTTTCTAGAAATTAATATTTAAATTTTATGTATGAATTATTTACATAAAGAATATATGTAAATAATTTATATATATTTTACATTAAATGTCTAATGTAAATAATACAGGTGATATTTCACATTAATAATACATTATTATTTATATATAAAATATACATATACGAACTTATGTATAGTGTATGTAAATAATTCCATATAAATAATACATTATAAATTTTACTTATTATTTACATAGAGAAAATAATATAATATTATATATGTAAAATATACACATATTTTTCGTTAAATTAGCTACATAGAAGAATTTACGAGCTATCTATGTATATTTTATATATAAGTTACAAATTGGTTTACTGGGTTATAAACTACGTAGAACCATAAATTTATTTATGGTCAAGTATGGCATGATAAAAACTAGCGTGCCATTAATTATCACAATATATCACAGGTGTTTATAATTATCACAGATTAAAAAATGTGTTGGTTAATTTGTTAATTATTCAAGTCGTGAATCTTTGCAGGCAAGGCGAAGGCAGATCCTGCTAACATGACGTAAACAATAATGATTGGTTACGATCAGAATTATGTATAAAACTTTATCCGTCATCAATTTGAGCTCTTTAAAATAATCATTATGGGCGTTTTCTAAGATTTGGCACCTATAATGAAATCATTACCATGTTGATTTCCTTATGGGCCGATAAAAACGTTATTATATGTAAAAGAAACTGGCTTTATGGTAATAAAGCTCTTTTCACTTTTTTTCATCCAGATAAATAAAAATAAGCGGGCAAAAGCTACAGTGGTCTAGGCGGTAATTTAAAACGATCAAACAAAAAAAAATCTTTTAAATTTTTATTTATCATGCTAATGATGAACTTATTAGTACATACGCATAACAAAAATAAACATATAAAACAAAAGTAATAATTAAATTTATATTTAAGAACAAAATATCAGAAAATAAAATGTGCAGTTTACCAAAACTGTTGTAACATTATTTTACGAATTTTTACAAGAAAATTAAATAAAAATGTAACAATAATTATGTAGATAATGTACAAATTTTAATAAATAACAAAAATGTTATTTATTTGAGTAAAACTCTTGAGTAAACTTCTTGTATCCAACTTTATTAAGAGTTTTGCTCAACTATTTAACATTAATCCAGATCAGCAGTGTCACTTATTACCCAATTCAGAAATGTTATTTTTTATTTTCATTTCTTTCGTGTTCAAAATTATGTATTAAAGATTATTCTATTAGTACAAAACGAATTAATCTATATTAGAATCCTAAAAAAAACAATTACACTTTTAGGCCCGGTTTATGGTCATATTTACATGTAAAGGTGATCAGTAAATTAAACTACCGGTAATCTTAATTCATTGAAAGGTTTTTCTTCTCAGAGTTTAATATACAGGGTGTTCCGTAAGTAAACAAGCAACTTTTGTTAATCAACCCATATTTAGAAATTAACCATTAAGCCAGGGTAAATAAAAAAGATTTAATTTAATTAAGTTAATTATTTAATCAAATTTACAAGAATTGTTCGAAATTTCGGCCATTTTGTTCATTGCACAAGGTTGCACGCTGGTTCATAGATGTTCGAACCCTCTGGAATATCCCAGGGATGTCTTGGACAATGCTACAAGCAGCCATAAGTCTCAACCTAGTGACTTAATGGTTAATTTCCGGATATAGGTTTATTTGTCTCCCAATAGCGACAACCTTTGAGTAAATTGTGTATATTTAATACTTTAATTTACTGATCACTATTACATGTAAATAACTCCATAAATAACACTATTGAAAACTCGAAGGTGAATAAACCGATCCTTAAAATAGAAAATGTGCAAATTAAATAAATCTGCGATAAATTAAATAATATTCCTAATGTTTTGAATCGCTAGGAAATAAACACAAAACAGAATTTGAAATATAACAAAATAAAATGTAACATCTATGGTAAATTAGAATTACGTGTTATTAACACATTGTATATACCTTTTCAACCTTGTCAATATAAAAGGAACTTTAATTTTGGTCTAAATAAACCTTATTACTGTTTTTGTTGAGGCCGATTCGGTTTCGGTAACATTCGCATATGACCCAGCGTCAAAACGGTACGAATCCCAATGGCATTTAAATTTTCGTTATTATAAGTGTAACTGTTAATAATGGGCAAAGCAAAAGTTGATTCACTATTCGCATTAGGCAATGGAATATAGTTACGGATACCTATGGATGCTAATCTCTCCATAATCCTTGGTGTTTTGAGATCTATCAATGGCATGCCGTAATCGCAAGATGCGCTTGTTTTATGGAAAGTTACACGATGTTTGTTTAATCCAGCTGAGTTAGGGTATTTAGCAGAACATAAATCACATTGGAAGGCCAACACTGTATTCGTGGATGACGTCCTTCGCATCCGTTTCATATTTGGAGATTCTATTATTTCATCTATTAAATCCACGGTTTGCAACTTTTTGGCCTAAAAACAAAAACAATTAAAATCTTCACTTATTATTTATAAGTTGTATACTGGTTCATCGACAATACATTTTCATCGACATAGTCTTTTCATTGAATGCAATTTCTTCAACAGTGCGTTTCATCGATATGGCCAATTCATCGACATAACCTTTTCATCAACAATCATTTTGTGAACACTACCTTTTTATCAACAAATCTTTTCTTCGACAAGGACCTTTCATCGACAACCGTTTCATTGATAATACCTTTTCATGGACACAGATGCTTCACTGGCACAGATGTTTCATCGACTTTACCTTTTCATCAACAACCTTTCATCGACATTACCAATTGGGTTGTCCAGGCTTTGAAATTATGACCACAGTATAGGCAACTACAAGTAGCGACACTTCATATAAAAAACGGGATGCGTTTTTGCTGACCTTGAATATCTGAGAGTATCTGGTACCATTGAGTTTAGAACTACAATGGAGACTCTATGGTAAAATAAATGCCATATTTTAATTTAAATATTGTTTAAATATCTTTGTTTCAACTATTAATTGTTTTTATTTAAAACTGCAAACATTATCTATGAACTTAGACATAAATAAATTACCGTATCTCCAAAAAATTAAAGTGAACAATTTATTATTTGTCAACTACAGAATTAAAAAATCCATTTGCCGTTCTAAACTCAATGGTACCAGATACGCTGACGTTTTCAGGGTCACCAAAAACGTATCCCGTTTTTTGTATGAAGTGTCGCTACTGGGGCTGGATTCCTGAAATATCACACAGTGAATGTTATATTCACCTTCCTCGAGCGCATGCGCAAACTTTCACTCGTGAATCTTGATTCGCCTGGTTCAGACCAAGTGAATTTGGATTCGCTGATGAGATTTTGACGCATGCGCTTCGAGGAAGGTGAATTTAACATTCACTGTGTGAAAGTTCAGGAATCCACGTCCTGGTAGTTGCCTATACTGTGTTATGACAGAAGAAAGAGATACCATCATAGTACTCGTGCGTGCTCTCTCAGTTACTAGATGACAACTGTCGAACAGTAACAAACCTAAGAAAATCAAATAGTCCTAGGGTTATTTTTTTAATATTGAAAATTTGTCAATTTTAAATATTTAAAAAATTATATTATAATTTAATTAATAAAACTATGGTGATCTACCAATTTTTATTATATTATACGTAAACAAATTCCTAGTAACACTACTCAACACTTTACTGGAAGGTGAATAAACCACCCCTGAGAGAATTAAATAATCGAGTGTTTAATGAAAATTCGGAACGAAAAATAGAAAACAAAATGAAGAAAATAACAAGCAAAAAATCTAAAAATAATAATTTACATTCATTAATGTAAAAACAAATTGTTTATGTTTATTATTAAAATATATTATTTTCTAAGTCGTATTATGAAAAAATAATTCATTAAGAAATTTATACAAAACTAATATGTCTTGGTTTATAGACATTTTCTTGTTTTAGCTTTAGTTCTATTATTATAATTTAAAAACTAGGAAAATTATGCTATTTTTCATTTTTTTCATTTTTTGTATGTTTTATTTTTATATAAAATATGTTTCTATGATTATAAATTAAATAAAACACTTTTTTATATATGAAAATATTTTGGGCGGTGTGAATAAAAATCAAGCAAATGCTGCTAGTATTTAGTATTAATACTAGCTTTTGCTTACTAGCTAGCGCGTCTAGTCTTAGCTTTAGCTTCAAAATGTGTGAATAATCTTTTGCTTTTGCTTATTAGTAATTGCTGTGATATTTAAAGTTTAGCTATAGGTATCGCTGGAGCCCTGAGGCCGGATTTTGTTTTGCTAGCGTAAAAATTGTAAGGCGAAAAAACTCGCCTGTTATTTATCGCGTATGGCGAAGAATCGGTATTTTATTTCACAGCATAACGCTAGCGAAGTGAAAAGGGGCGGAGTCTCGCTCAAACTCGCTAAGCGGCGTTGCCGATGATTTATACTCGATATTTCGAATACGGGCGAACTTCACGTCGGTAAAAGTAAACATGTCAAATCAAAATAAACAAACAACATAACCTTAAAATTGAAATTAAAATGTTGTCCACAATACATTACAACATAGTTATAGCAATATTGGGATTGATAGTAGTATAATTACGGTTTTAATTGCGATTTATAGTTATTTTAGAGTTTTGATTGTGATTTATAGTGTTACGTTATAGTTTTGATTGTGATTTATAGTTTTTGTTATCCCGTTTAGTGTTTTTCAGAGGTTTTTGCCTGCAATGAAAGCAGATGAGGTTGAGAGATGTTATTTACACAGAAAAATGTGTGTTTTGAGGAACGTAATTGATGCTTTTGAGTTTTTGAGCTATTGAGGCGCGCCAGATGATTGGTAAACTACTAAATTTTTAGTAAAAATCAATTTATAATAGCATTGGAAGGATTTTTATCCAAATAATGCATCCATTAGTGTATTACAGTGATTATGTCAAAGTAAATGGTGGCAAATTGGTAAAAATAAATTTAACCCTTAAATGACAACATAAGGCTTATTCGTTTGGCAGTGGTAAGTAGAGAATTTCACATACTATTCATTTTCGCTTGACATGGTAAGTGATCGTGGTATGTCAAACCACTAACTATGGTCCGTGTATATTAAATGGGAATGGTAAGTGAGATAAGTCAGATGTCAAAAAACACTTACCATCCACTAACCATCATACCACGATTCACATAATATTATGCTGAAACGAATAAGCCTAAAGGGTTTTGCATAACCCCACGAATATTATTGTTGGTTGTATTTTTTTTATATTCGCACTGCGAAGGTATGCATTTAGGTATCTTTGGATAAATGTTAATGTTGTGATTTTAACAGGGTCATCTGTGACTCGTGTTGTTGATAATTTCAAAATGTTGATGTTATCTTTTGGGGGTTAAAACCTGCTCTAAAGTAAACTTATTCTGGCATTAGGAACATTTTCTCTATCCAAAGAACATCGTTTTAGATTTATGGAATTATTTCCCTTGAAACTAGATACAACAGAGCTCATAGATCAGCTCGATGCATCGTTGAGCACTCCATTGGTTTACTTAAGACCCACTTCTGATGCATTTTAGTGTAAAGGACTTTAAATACAGTCCACATAAGGTTGAGGACATTCTGATAAGTTATGCAATTTGGCCCAATATCCTAATTCACAACAATGTTCCCAACCCAGAGGAAATTTTTTGCGGATGGGTTAGTTGACAAGGAGATAGGTGATGAAGAATTGGGTCATGGGGGAAATTAACTCGCAGCATTGTTGTTTAAAATTATTTTAATTAATTAAAAAGGTAATTCAAATTGTTCATATTTATTCTACAATATTATATGTATACAACACCTATTTAATAATACCTATAAAAGTAAAAAAAACACTTTAGTTTTCATTTACAAAATTTTATAAGCTAAATCAAAAATCTTTTCAAGTACTTAGCTTTCTTCCCTTTTAAAGGATCTACCGAAGAAGCTCGTTTGAATAATTTTGAAGTTGAAGGAATCTGAACAAAAAAATTACTAAAGCCAAAATAACTGCAATTTTATTGAATCCCTGTCAATGCAGTTTCAACTAGTAAAATAAAGACTTAAATTAAAACAAAATAACATACATTTTCAACTGGCTGTGATGTTGAAGATTGAACCACATAAATATGACCGAAAACTCAAATGAGAAGAGGAGAAGAATGAAAAAACAATAAAGTTGGCAGTTCAAATTAAATAATACTTCAACTAAAAGAACTTACACATTCTACAAATTTTGCAGAAGTCTATATTAGCTACGGGCTAAAAATTAATAAATGGATATTATTTATTAACATATGTGTTTTTTTGTTGTAAAAGACAACATTAACTCAGACTCAAAATCCTAACTAACTTAATATTCAAAATCTACATAATTTGTCAAAAGGATAATATGTGTTTCCAGAAAAAGATATTAATTTATTTAAGAAAGAATTTTTTTGAAATCATCATTGGAAATTGATTCTTTGATATATTCATGCACCTAAAAAAACTAGTTAGAAAACCAAATGCCTGTGACTACGTTTAGCTCGAGCCCGGTCTAGCCAGCTTGAATGCGGGATTGGTTTGACCTTTTACATGTACTTCAAATGGTAGATGTCAAGCCAAGCCGAATTCAAGCTGGGTTGAGGTTCTCGAGATAAATGTAGTCTATTATTAAAAAAATATAAATCCCATTTATTTCATTAAAGCAAGAAAATTTTAAGCTTATGGAACTCATTTACTTACTTAATTTTGATACCACCAATTACTGAAGATTTCTGTTTAATTTCCTCATTGTAACAGACTATATTTACCGGTTGGGGGGGTAAAACCTACTTAAGGGATATCATTCCTCAAGCAATCGGGTCCCATACCTACATCTAAGCAATACCTAATGCTCAAGTTCTCAATTTCACCATTATAAATAGTACCTATCAAATTCCAGTTAATCGTCAATATACTCTAACACAATTAAAACCGTTGCTTTTTTTAATCGAATCCTTCGTACAAAATCTACTTAAAATAATTATTTCTAGTACGAACAATTGGTGGACTCCATACAATCTCTGGATTATTAAATCGTTCTAAATTATCAATAAAATCGATAAATTCCAACATAGTTAAAAAGGAAACGAAATGTAATGCTCAAAAAAGTATTCTGTTTTTTGACATTTAACACAAAATGCCTATCTTTTAAGTTGCTTATTAAATATCTAAATTTAAGCATTGCTTATAGCACTAAACAATGTCTAACGTTGGTGAAAACCAATTTTACGTTAGCTAATATTTATCTCCGTTTAGGTAGTGCCTAAGTTTTAAGTATCGATGGTGAAAATGGGCATGAAACACTTAAAATTGATTCTTAATTGTCTTAACACTCATTAAAAATCCCAATTTAACAAAACACTATAATAAATACAACAAATAAATTTAAAACACTCACTACCCTTAATATTAACACAAAAATCAAGTAATAATTAAAATATATCCACTATGTGGCTTTTAGGAGGTATTTGCGGGATTTATTTACGTTTATTTGAGGTTATGTATCAATTTTAGATCGACTTAAAACGCTCTTCGCCTCCCTATTACCAGGCGCAAATTCACGCTAATGTTTTGAACGTATAAATTCGCCACTAGCGTGTTTTGGTGAAACAAAATACCGAATTCGCTACTATCCCATATTTATCGACGTTCTCCAAAAATGATGACGAAAGTGCGGAAAACGATGACGTTTTAGCGTGTTCATAAAACTCGCTAGCAAAACAAAATCCGGCCTCTGGTAACGAAACTTAGGTTTTACTTTCTGTTTGTATTTACAATCGCCTAAAATTTTTAAAAAGAAAATAAAACATCCAATAAATTTTGCGAATACATAATATAAAATATAAACCACTTGAACAGCTGGCTTTAAAGCCATTGTACGATTCTTGAACATTTAAATGTTCTTATTAAAAGATTTCAAATATTAAATAAAATACTCAATTTTTAATTTTGGATCAGTGCAGTTATTTTATATCAGTGCTACAAGCTAGAAGTATGTCTTCACATGACGAAATTAATTCATCAAATGATGAAATTCATTCTAGTGGTGTGAAGGAAAATCATGCAAATACAAAATTTGTACAATTATTAAAAAATCAGAAAGTTTTGTTTAATAAATCACAAGTACCTAAAATTAAGGAAGCTAAAGAAAAAGCTATTAAAGAACTTGAACGCGACTATTTGAAAATATTCGGTTAAGTTATAAGTTTCAAACAATTAAAAAAAAAGATTCAAAATATGAAGAATGAATAATTGAAAAAAAAACTGATAAAAATGCTACATCGAAAAATTTGCCTAAAAGAATGGGAGACATTTTTTCTGGAACTAATGGACAAGGGGGATAATCCTGTTTTTAATAAAATTCCAGGCAAGTATTTTTACTATTAATATTTCTAAAAAAAATTAATTAATAGTGATAAAAATGTGTTTTTATTCACATATTTCTTAAATCTTATTACAATAGTCTAGGTTAATTAATAGTATTATATTATTGTAGGTATATAGGAGCTCAAAAAATTGAAATTACAGCAGATGATATAAACAGGAACGCCAATGAAAAATTTCCGGAACCTGTACCTCCAAAACGAGTAAAAACAAAAGTTCAATCTACAGAAGCTGACGAGACGAGCAGACTAAGTACAACCGAATTACAAAGACTCGTATTACTTGAACAACTAAAATTAACAAGGATGCAAATTCAAAAGGAACAAATAGTCTTGGAAAGATTGCAAGAACAGAAAAATGAACGAGAAAATTCAGAAATTTTAAGTACTGATGATGGACTTACTTTCGTTCAATTAAAATAATAAACATATTAAAATAAAATATATAAATTGTAGGAGTATATTTTAATTAATTATTAAGATAATATACAACATTTGCAATTTCGTTTCTTTTTTGTTGACCTAACCTCCGCATATTTGCATCTAGGTGTGGTTCATCTTCTTCCAAATCTTCATCATTATCAATATTTTCCCCCAGATTTTCATCTTCATCGTCCTCAAATTCATCCTGCAAATATTTAGCTATATCGTGTAGTACTACACAGCTAATTATCACTTTAGAGACTTTTTGTATTTGCACTCTTACTAAATATCGTAAGAAAGGGAATCTTCTCTTTAATTGACCAAAACATCTTTCTATTGTGACCCTTTCTCGAGTGTGTAAATTATTTTTATACGGTGTAAGTAACCATGGCGAAATTCCATATCCTACATCCCCAAGCAGTATGGCATCATATCGCTTTGCATTCATTACTCTATATAAGTCTGATCTTTTTAGTATTCGACTATCATGAACAGATCCAGGCCATTGAGCATCGATACTTGTAAATTCTTCCTTGGCATTACAAGTTGCTTGTACATTAACACAAAAAAAACCTTTACGGTTACAATATTCATCTCCATGATCAGTTGGTTTCTGAATTCTAATATGTGTGCAATCAATTGCACCTATTACCAAAGGAAATTGATAATTATTGGACCAATCTTGTTGTGCGTTATTTATTTTCTCGATAGTTGTGGGAAATTTAATCCAAATATGTGCCTTTTCATTAATTTTATCAAGCACAAATTTTATTACCTTGCAAACAGTATTTGAAAACCAGGATCACTTACAAATCGCAGCAAAATTTGCATTTATTGGTTTGAATTTATAGCGCCATCATCTGAATTTTCCAAAAAATGTTCGCCTAACCACTCCACATTATTTTCACAAAACCTATATAATTTTTTATAATCACCAGTTCGACAAATTGATCTTTTTGGATAATACTTTGGAGCACGGACATTTATAAATGCAGCCATTTCTACAAAATACGCGCTTCAAGCAACAACCGACCACACTTAAAAAATAACTAGCTTAAACTGATAAAATTAAGTCTTTCTTACTTTTTATTCACACATTCTATAGCAATAGCTAGAAGACCTAGTAAGAACCAGAAGAAAATACTATAGCTAATTAACAAAAGCTTAAGCTTACATTTTATTCACTAACATTAAAGATTTTACTTAAAAAATGACAGTTTAAGTTAAAGCTAGTTTTTATTCACACGACCCATTGTCTCGACTTTTAAAAACTTATTAAAAACATGCCCTCTAAAAAATACCTACAAAATGGGAAAACGTCGTACATTTGGCAACGCAAAATTACGTACAAAATGAGAAATTTTCTTACACCTGGCAACACCGTCTCCAGAAATTACCAAAGCTTACGTCACGATAATTTGTATCATGCAAAAATGAGCTTAAAGTGGTTTTTCTGTTAAAATTGAATAAATAAAGTAATTAAAACGGGATTTACTTTACTTTGCGTTCCTCTGCTTTTCCTGGTCGAGTTCGTTGAGCTCTATCTCCCATTTTGGTGCCACATAATTTTCCCACAAGGGACTTATTAACTTCCCCAGTAGCTTCATCGCGACACCGTCTTTTCATAAGTCGTACATCGGCTTGTATTACAAGAATTCTACAAATAAAAACAAAAGCAGTTTTGTATTTACATAACACATAACTCCATCACTCCATCTTGATGAATAGTTGCTACACGTCTTGTAATTAAAAAGATTAATGTACTTTTCAAGTTTTCATAAAAGTAGTTTAAATCACATTTGCCTAAAATCTTCAAATCCTGAGGTTTTTATTTTTGACCAACTCAACAATTACCTGAGCTGGAAGTTAGGTTACACTCACATGGTGGTTTTGTTAATAAATAGCCATGAATAAGGAAGTAATCACTTCCGAAACGTCGGCATTTTATTGAAATAAACCACTGAAAAAAGGAGTTCGTTTTTATTAGCCTTGTTTACATCACACTTCACAACTTTTCCACGAACGCAACTTACACTAATTTTTTATAACACATAACCTGTAAAATAATTACTACAAATCATTAATTTTTGAATTTTTTGCTTAAATCAATAATATTTAATAATTTATATTACATTATTATTGTTTTATGTATTAAAGTTTAATAGTACTTACCGCTTTATATTCGTATTGAAGTTGACGTGCCGCTGCATCAGCCATCTTTGTAAATTAACCGAAACTAATAGAACAAATATGTACCATAATCGATGATTGTGTTGTTCATGCACCAAAAGCAAATGAGGGGAAATCGGGCAGTGCTGCCAACTCTTCGTAGACAAAATACCCCACATTTCCTAATATTGACCAAGTCCAAACAGACTAATAGTCAAATATAAATTGCAATTAATTGCCGCAGCGGTTAATTTAAAAGTTTACCTCGTTTTATAATAAATATAATAATTAAGTTTATTGACGGAATTCACCTGTTTTCAAATAAATACATTTAGCAAATTAAATTATGTTAAACAAAAATAATTTGAAACTAACTTATATATTGTACATTAAATCTAACAGTCAAGTTTAACTTTAATTCTTTTCTTAATTAACATAAATTACACATAAATATAAGAAATCCCAAAAAATAATTATTTTAAAATTTTGAGAATGATATATCAAAAATTCTAAAGTGATATTTCGTAAAATTTTACCAAATGAGCGATTTTTATAAAAATGCAAGCATACAATATTTCATCATAAATTTTTTATTACTTTGGCTGCTATTAAAAAAAATATTTTTTTCCATTTTCGTGATTAAAAGCTGCATTTTTCAACTAAATTTAGTGGTTAAAGCACGTCATTTTTTCACTAGTGGGCTAAAATCTTTTGCACACTCAAGTGCAATGTTGGTTGCCTTACAAAGCATACAAAACAATTTCAATAATACATTTTAAAATAATTTTATTATTTTAAAGAAAATATAGTTATAAGTTATACAAAATATTTAATATAAATGTTAAATTGAAACAAGTTTAATAATTAAAAATTTATTTTAAACAAATAACAATAGTTGTGTTCTTTTAATATGATCCGTTCAAATAAATCAGTTGTTCAGTTCAATTTACAATTTGTGTCTGTTCTTTTTATCCGATCACGTCGGGATTACTTTGAACGACTATCTTCCCCCCTTTCCCCTAAGTGATGAAGCTCTAGAGGGGTATCACCTGTTCACTCAAGTTCAGTTCATAACAACATAACCACAATAAACAAACAAATTTTTAAAAGTGGTAGTTATAAAAGTTTTAAATTCTAAAATGTGTGAACATTTATATGGAAATAAACAATTTTATTAATTAATTGTGATTATATATTTTTACTGTTAATGAAAAATTATTTTACTACTGAATTGTTTGTTTGCGCAATTACATGTTCCGTATCCCTAATTATTTTTCATAAGTTTATAAGTTATTTAATCTTCTTGATTAATAATGATAATATATAATATTCTTACTGTTACTGATATAATTTGTTTAATTTAAATTGTATGTTTAATAAGTAACTCTTATGCTCATATTCCCCCAATTATTTTTTTTAAGTTTACAGATTATCCAAACGTCTCCATATTTTTATTAATTTATATAAAAATTTTTTGTTTATTGTTATGTATCCCTTTTATACCAGTTCTAAACTGTCTGGGATCCAGTGACTGAATATATATTTTCTGTTAATTGTCTTATAATTGTATATTTACTTTACTGATGTATTTTTGCATATAATAAATAAATTTAAAAAAAAATTAAAAATTTTTACGTTCTACTACATTCTACTAAAAGTAAATAAATAAATGTATTATTTCCTAACTTTACTTAAAACTTGTCAATTTATGTTTATGCTTTTTAAGTTGTTCTTTTTAGGTAATCCTGTTCACGTCTGTTCATTTGTATAACTGAACTTGAACTGAAAGTGAAATGGTCAAGTTCTTTAGGCGCAAACGTAACATAACCTAAAAATTTGAAATTTAAAATTGGGAGTTTTGTTTGGCACAATTTATTAAAAATCAACATGGAAACTCAAGAAAATGATGATGATATGATTTTAAGTACTACGATTGATTTATTATCTAAAAAATCAAGGCATATGTACGAACAACAGTATGTTTCATTTCAAAATTGGATGAAGCAAAATAATACGAAGAAGGTATCAGAAAATGTAATATTAGCATATTTTTCCCAAAAAGCAAATGTTTTAAAACCATCCACATTGTGGTCACATTATTCAATGCTTAAGGCGATATTAGTCGGCAAATGCGAGCGCTTGATTTTGAAATTCGCTTGATATTTGGGGTTTTGCTCATAATTTTTTTTCTATTGAAGCTTTTTTAAAATTTCTTTTTTTGGTACACAGAAGAGTCTTGTGGCTACCAATTTCTTCTTGTTTTGTTTTTGTAAGTCACACCAAATACTCATACGGCAGCAGTAAAATTGGCACTTTTAAAAAAACCTGGTCCTAGAAAATACCATTTTTCTTTAACAAGGGACCTTCAAATTGAGATTTGTAAAATTTTCTCTTATCTAAATACACAACTTCACAAAAGTGTTATTCTGTTTTTCTGATTATATCGAGTATAAGCTTTAAAACAACAAGCAAAACTTGCTCATTTTTAGGTCAGATTTGATTGTCTATAAATCTAAAAATTCACTAAAAAATACAAAAACAAAATAATAGGCATGTTATGCCAAGTATTAATGAACTACTACTACAAAAAAACCAGAATTTCATTTACTGGTTTGTCTAAAAAATGGTATTCCGTAGAGTCACATTTTACGCTCACAAAATTTCGCCGACTATCGTCTTAAGGCTACAATTGCCATAAATGATAATATTCATATAAATACATTTGCGAGACTAATTGTATTTTTGAAACAAAAATCTGCCGGATACAAACCAAAGAAGTCTAAAACTTTCCTTAAAAATGAAGTTGAAAAATTTTTAATGGAAGATCTCGATGAAATATATTTACTAATGAAGGTAAAATAATGAATCAATTTTTTATTTATATAAATTTTCAATATACAGTGCGGACATAAAGTTTTTAACTTAATTGCAAGAAAAAACATTTAAAATAAGGAAGTTGGGGCAGTTGGGTCCAACTTCCGGTGTAATTGAAGTTGCATAAAAATGTGATTTTCAAATGGGCGTAATTCCGAAAGTATTAATAGTAGAGCACACTACACTAGGTCAATTTAATGGTATTTTTATGGATTTAATATAAGAAAGTTGGCATCCACTTCCGGTATAACCGGAAGTTCCACAAAACCAAAAATACCTTTATTGGAAAGTTCGCAATTAGATTCCTTAGTAGACAAATTTTCAGAATCGAAAACATAAGCGTTCAAAAGTTAGCAGGGGGATTTTCTTTATGTCCGCACTGTATACTTTTAGATCATACTGATTTTTGGTTTAGCCGGAGCTTGTAGATGCGATGAGTTATGTAAAATGAGTGTTAATGATATACAAGACAAAGAATCAGTTTTAATAGTGACTCTTTCACAAACCAAAACTAAATGTGAACGTACTTTTACAATAACTGATGGGACAACGAATATAAAATTACATAGAAAGTATATATCATTGTAGGGTAATAAAACAACGTCTTAAAACCAACCTCAGTTACTTATATTTAATAATATTATCTAATGCATTTCGAGGATATGATTCCTCATCTTCAGAGATACATTTTATTTATTAAACATAGAACCTATTAGATGTACAAGTAACAAATTTTCAGATAAGTGGAGGTTCACACATTGGACGCATCAAATTCTTATTATTTTATATTATATTGTAAGGCTCTCTTGACTGTATAACTATCAAAAACCATTTTTATTCCTGTTACTAAACGTAAGTTTGTATTGGAAAGCGTTGACCAACTTAGGGTGTAACGCACAGACGTATCGGATAGCGTCTACCAACTTAGGGTGTAACATAAAGACGTAATGGGTAGCGTCAACCAACTTGGGGTATAACACAAAGACGTATTGGAAAACGTCGACCAGCTTGGGGTATGACACAAACAAACGTATTGGAAAGCGTCAACCAACTCAGGGTATCACGCATAAACGTGTTAGAAGGCGTCAACCAACTTGGGTAAAAAAGCCTAAACATATTGGAACGCGTCACCAACTTAGGGTGTAACGCAAAATAACTTTTGTGAATCCCTCGTCTTCTTTTTTAGGGGGATAACGCATCCGAACTTTGCGTAAAAATTAATTATCCTATTGTAAAATTGAACCAATATTTAGGTTAATTAGCCTCACTCCAATTAATATTGACTGGGTTGGAGTTTTGTGAATCCTGGGGAAGTTCAAAAGGTTACCTTTTCCTGAATCAACTTCCAGATGCAAAGCCCCAGGTGAATTGGTTCATGTAGATCTGTGTGGTCCAATGGAACAGACTTCTCTTGGTGGATCAAAATATTTTCTAGTCCTAAAAGATGATTACAGTAACTACAGAACAGTGTACTTCCTTCGGGACAAATCTCAGGTATGCAGAAAAATTCAAATTTATCTAAAATGGGCCGAAAATTTAGGAAATCGAGTTAAAATGATTCGATCAGATAATGGCACAGAAATAGTAAACAAGGATGTGCAGAAACTTCTGGAAGACAATGGTGTAAGCCATCAGTGTACGGTGCCCTATTCTCCACAACAGAACGGTCGAGCTGAAAGGGAAATGCAAACCATCGTTGACGCAGCCCGTACAATGCTAATTGCTGGAGGCTTACCGAAGATTTTATGGACAGAGGCTGTAAACACTGCAGTCTACCTCATAAATCGAACAGGAAAAAGTCCAAATGCTGAAACAACACCGTTTGAATCTTGGGGAAATAAGAAGTTTGAGGTATTTCATCTTGGAGTATTTGGAGATGAAGTTTATGCGCATATTCCCAAGGAGAAGAGGAAGAAATTAGATCCGAAAGCCAGGAATGGAATTTTTGTAGGCTATGATGATGCGGTTAAAGGTATCAGAGTGTTCTATCCAGAATCTAATTGTATCGAGTTTTCTAGAGACTACAAATTCACACCATCCACAGCTCCAATACTGAAGGAGGCCAAAGACAACATAATTAATCCAGAAAATTACAGTGAAGAAGTAGATCTACTAGAGAATGATTACGAAGAAGAAGAGGAAAATCAGATTCAAGATCATGAAGAAATAGACCAACCAGAGGGTGATTACGAAGAACAAGAAGAAAATCAGATTCAAGATCCTGAGGAAATAGATCAACAAGAGAGTGACTATAATCCTGAAAATGACAGTGATAATACTGAAGAAGAAAATGGTTGTGGAACCCCTGAAAATGCAAATCCACGACAGAAACGAATTCGTCACCCACCAAAACATCTTATCAACTATGAAACAGATTTAGATAATGCGTTTATGGGATCAGTTGATGACGAACCAAAATCATTTCAAGATGCTATGGATAGTCCAGAAGCTGAGGAATGGAAAAGGGCAGTTAATGAAGAGTTGAACTCTCTCGTGAGAAATAATACATGGGTAGAAGTAAGCTCAACTAATAATGTCAACACTGTTGGAACGAGATGGGTATTTAAACGAAAAAAATCAGAAGATGCAAGTAAGCAACAGTATAAAGCAAGACTGGTTGCAAAAGGTTTTCAACAAAAGATTCCAGACTTATCAGAGATTTATGCTCCAGTTGCAAAGTTGACTACTATGCGAATTTTACTATCGTTAGCTGTTAAATTCGACTATCGAATTCATCAAATGGATGTCAAAAGTGCATTTCTCAATGGAGAAATAAATGAGGAAGTGTACCTAGAAATTCCAGATGGTGTAGAGTGTAAGGAAAAAGGTAATTTCCTAAAACTAAATAAAGCAATATATGGGTTAAAGAAATCACCAAGATGCTGGAACGATAAGTTTAATGATTTTATTACGAAAGAAAATTTTGAACGTTCAAAGAATGACTACTGTTTATATTTTAGACAAAGAGGAAACAATAGAGTTTTCGTGTTATTGTATGTGGATGATCTCCTGATTGTAGGTTCAAATGAAAAGGAAGTTAGAAAATTGAAACATAGACTCTCCTAAACGTTCGAAATGAAGGACATGGGAGGAATTTCCACTTACTTAGGACTAAAGATAAATCAAAACATTCAAAATGGAACCATTGAGATTGATCAGACTGACTATATAAGGACGATTCTGAAGTTAAACTTAATGGAGGATTGTAAGCAAATTTCAACTCCTCTAGATCCAAATTTTAAGATAAATGAGTTGAAACGAGAAGAATCGGAAAGCAAAGACATTGAGCATAAATGTAGACAGCTGATTGGAAGTCTAATGTATGCAACATTGGGGAGTCGACCTGACATATGTGCATCCTTAAACATTTTGAGTCGATTTCAAGGTCGAGCTTCAGAAGCACTATATAAGAACTTAAAGAGGGTGCTACGTTACCTAAAGGGTACAATTGATTTGAAACTAAGGTACTGCAAAACAAGTGAAGTTATGATTGAGGGTTTTGTAGATGCTGATTGGGGAAGCGATGTTGAAGATAGGAGATCAACTTCAGGATATGCGTTTAAAGTTTATGGAAACACCGTATCTTGGGCATCCAGGAAACAACAAACTGTAGCCCTATCATCAACGGAATCAGAATATGTTGCACTCTCTATGGCTGTGAGTGAAGCGTGCTGGATACGTAACATGCTAATTGAACTGCAGGTTGGCAACATGGAAGTAAAGGTTCTGATTAATGAAGATAATCAGTCAGCTATAAAGGTTGCTCGAAACCCCGAGAAACATAATCGTCTCAAACACATAGATATGAAACACCACTTCATCCGAGAAAAGGTAGCAGAAGGAATATTGGATCTACAGTACATCCCAACCGAGGATCAAATAGCAGATGTTCTTACTAAAACGGTTGCTAAAGTGATTCATGAAAAACATTGTAAAGGCTTGGGTTTGTTCTAATCTTGTGTTATATTAATAATTATTTGAGGGAAGGTGTTAGTAGGCAATTTATTATAATATCACTCTGTATAATTGTAGAACGAACGCAGCCAAAAAAAATTGACATATAGTTGATTGACAGGTTAACCTAACATAAGTAGTGAAACCACGTTTTAATTAATAGATTGTATTAATGCTAATTCTTCAGTGCATAATCAATAAATACTTTTATTTACCACACTACTGCATTTTAATAACCAAATATTATCATTTTCAAAAACAAGATTTTTATACGATTACTTTGGTATCGCATATGTAATCAATTTACTTGTGCCAGTTTTTCATGTACAGGGTGCTGGAAAATTCGCGGACCAACGCAATGGTGCGATGTTGAGGAACTCTTAGAGAACAAGGGAAAAATAATTTAAAAATCTTTGTTGCTTTACCTCGAAGATATATGTGTTTTTAAAATCTTAAATTTGGCAACTCTGTGTTAATTTTAGTTATTTAAATTAAAATGCCATGATCAGGTGTAATTCGTTTCTATTTAATTTTTTTATAACAACCAATCGCATGCATAAATAACTAAAAACATTAAAAATACTTACTTTAAATAATACACAAACCTGCAAACTTAAAGGATTACTAACAAAAAGTTCGAACTAATAACAAGAGAAACTAAGCATTTCAAAAAATTTAAAGTATTGCTAAAGCGAACACAATAAAAAATAAACAAACAAAAAACAGATAACGACAATAATAAATTAAACTAAAGGTACTGCTCAAAATTAAGTCCTTCTGTACCTAAACAAATCTCAGCTCTTCTTACAATATTATTTTGGACTCGATCTAGCATGGCAGCATTAACTAATTGTGCAGCCTGGTAAATACAGTTAGTAAGTTCCTCCACATTGTGGAATTTAGTACGATACACGTATTTTTTTACAATCGACCAGAAAAAAAAATCGAGAGGGGTCAAATCAGGACTTCTTGGAGGCCAAGCAATGGGACTTCCGCGACCCGCGACCAATCCATCTGCCAGGAAAATTTTGATTTGACCAGCCCCTCACCTGTAGCGCGTAATGCGCTGGGCACCATCTAATTGCAACCAGGTGTTACGTACTACTGCTAGTGGGATATCATCCACGAAATTATCTAATTGGTTTTCTAAAAATTGAAGGAAAATTTCTCCTCCCAAGCGATCTGGTATAATAAAAGGTCCCATTAATCGATTCCCTAATATTCCGGCTCAAACATATACACTAAAACGATGTTGATGTCCTCTTTCATGTGTAAGGTATGGATTGTTTGTAGCGTAATAGTGATTATTATGTTGGTTAAACATTCCATCCCTACTGAAATTAGCCTCGTCAGTCCAAATCGCCGTTGACGTAAAATTTCGATCCTCCTCAACTTTTCTAAGTAACCAATTACAATAAATTAGTCGGTGATTGTAATCTTGAGGTAATAATTCATGTACCTTGCAGTAATGATATGGATGGTACTGTTCTTGATTCAAAACGTCCCAAACTAATTTTCTATCAGCACCTAATTCGTCTGCAATTCCTCAGGTGCTTCGTGTAGGGTCTTCTTCGACTCACTGAAGAATATTCCATTTCTGGATTTCTCACATTTCTTCCTCGACCACGATCTGTTCCTATTAATAGGAAGCTACCTACCGATTTCTCTTGCTCTTTGTTCCAATCTTCTAAATACATTATTATTCGGATGTCTTCTCCCAATATATCTCTCTTCATACCGCGCGGACATAAAGTAACCCCCCCCCCCCCCCCCCTGCTAACTTTTGAACGCTTATGTTTTTGATTTTGAAAATTTGTCTACCTAGGAATCTAATTGCGAACTTTCTAATAATAGTTTAAGCGGCGGCGACACTAAGTCTAGTGTGATAAAACTTTTCAAGGTCGCACATATAATTCGATACGTCAGTGAGGGGGGAACACAAAATGGCACTGCTGCCACGTGTAGACCGAACGCTACTATAAAAAAAAAATTCAAAATTTTTTTTATATCTAGTATCATAAAACTTCAGGATTGTGATTTCTTCTCGCGACAGGGGAGTGTTAGGGGTTTAAAAAAATGCGGTGCTATCAGTCAGTGGCAGCTGGAAAATAAGAGATCCAACAAATTCGATTTTCACAAATTGGCAACCACTTTTACTGACGTCTTGTAAAAGTGGTTGCTTATTACTGAAGTCTCGTAAAAGTGGTTGCTTATTTTTGAAAATTATACCCACTTTAGGCGTTGCTGCCTCGGTTCCTGTCAGGTTTGGAGGCATTTTTTTATAGCCCTAACCCTCCCCTGTCGAGAGGAATAATTAGAATCCTGAAGTTTGATGATACTAGATATTAAAAAAAATTCAAATTTTGAAAAAAAAAAATTATAGTGGCGTTCGGTCTACACGTGGCAGCAGTGCCATTTTGTGTTCCCCCTTCAATGACGTAACGAATTATATGCAACACCTTGAAAAGTTTTATCACACTAGACTTAGTGTCGCCGCCCCTTCTACTATAAAGGTATTCTTGATTTTGTGGAACTTCCGGTTATACCGGAAGTGGATGGCAACTTTCTTATTTTAAACGGAACACCCAGTATATTTTTTCATTTTCGTGTTCTCCATAAAAATACCATTAAATTGACCTAGCATAGTGTGGTCTACGATTAATACGCCCATTTGAAAATCGTATTTTTATGCAACTTCATTTACACCGGAAATTGTACCCAAATGCCCCAACTTCGTTATTTTAAATGAAATATTTTGCAATTATGGTAATAATATTAAATTTAAACAAAATTATGTTTAATAGTAAGTTCGTTAATTTTGCTGATTAACATAACCACCTTCCATGTCTTGACAGTAATAAAATCTACAGGAAATCTCTTGGATAAAAATTTTGTTTAAATTTAATGTTATTACTTAATTGCAAAAGAAATCATTTAAAATAAGGAAGTTGGGGCACTTGGGTCCAAATTCTGGTGTAAATGAAGTTGCATAAAAATGCAATTTTCAAATGGGCGTAATTCCGAAAGTATTACTCGTAGACCACACTATGCTAGGTTAATTTAAAGGTATTTTCATGAAGAACATGAAAATCCAAAAATATACTGGGTGTTCCATTTATACTAAGAAAGTTGCCATCCACTTTCGGTATAACCGGAAGTTCCACAAAATCAAAAATACCTTTATTAGAAAGTTCGCAATTAGATTCCTCAGTAGACAAATTTTCAGAATCAAAAATATAACCGTTCAAAAGTTAGCAGTGGGGGGGGGGGATTTACTTTATGTCCGCACTGCATAGCCAGGTGGCTACTGCAGCATTATTTCTACATTCGCCCAATATTAAAAACATATCGGCATATTCATTGTTACTATACATTTTACTACTTTTTTGACAAATTCGTTTGACCAGTCAGATCAGTTTGACACTGACAATTGTACCTATTTGTAATTTGTAATTAAGCTACAACGTTGTAAAATAGCCCGTTTAACAATACCATTCTTAAGTAGGATGGACAAGGCTAAATATCTTTGCATTTCTACATAATTTATAATGTTATAATGTATATTCTATATTCTTCTCAAAAATTTAAATTATAAAAAATTTAAAATATAGGAGGGGCCCCTGTGAGGCCCCCCTGAGCTACTGTAACAACTTCATCTTTTCCTTTAAAAACCTCGATGATTCGTCCCAATTTCCAAAATAGAGGAGGGAGATTATCATCCTTTATTAAAACCAAATCCCCGATTTTGATGATCTTGCTGGACCTGTTCCACTTCTTTCTTTGTTGAAGTTCACATAAATATTCCTTTGACCATCTTATCCAAAAATCTTGACGAAGTTTTTGCAAATGCTGGTATGTACTTAACCGATTCTCAGGAATTGAAGATAAATTCATTTCCGGTAATGCAATTTGATGACGCCCAAGAAGAAAATGCGAAGGAGTTAAAGGATTCAAATCTGAAGGATCCATAGAAAGTGGACCAATGGGTCTAGAATTTAATACTGCCTCTATTTGCACCAGAACAGAATTTAAATCTTCATAAGTAAGTAAACAATTACCTATTACGCGTTTCATATGAAATTTCATTGAACGTACTCCTGCTTCCCAAAGACCTCCAAAATGAGGTGCTTGAGGAGGTATGTAATGCCATTTAATATCTAACTTTGATATCTCGTTTTGAAAATTTAACTGGTTAGTTTTTAAAAATGTTATTAATTCGCGCATTTCGTTATTTGCCCCTACAAATGTGGTACCATTATCAGAAAATATTTCAGCAGGGAGACCCCTTCTTGAGATAAATCTTTTTAATGCAGATATGAAACAATCTGTGGTTAAATTTGAAACAAGTTCAATATGAATTGCACGAGTATTAAAACAGACAATTAAACAAGCATATGCCTTGCTACACCCACGTCCCTTTCTATCTTTGACTTGAAATGGGCCTGCATAATCTATTCCGCAAATAGTAAAAGGTAAATTTGGAATTAACCTCTTTTTTGGTAAATTACCCATAAATTGATCAATTGAAATTGGCTTGGCCTTAAAACATTTAATACATTCATGACATGTTCTTCTAGCAAGATCTCTTCCGCCAATAGGCCAAAATAATTCACGAATATTTGAAAGAAGCAACTGAGGACCAGCGTGCATATATTTCTTATGATAATAATTAAAAAGTATTTTGATAAACCCTTGTTTAGCATCAATTACTATTGGATGCTTTTTATTAAAAGGCAAATCGGCATTTTCTAACCTACCACCTACGCGAATTAAACCAAGATCGTCAATAAAAGGATTTAATTTGGCAATTTTACTCGAATGATGTACTATTTTCCTTCTTTTGAGAAATTTGTATTCCGCATTAAAAGAAATTTTTTGATGCATTTTAAATAATTGATTAGTAGCATCTCTAAGTTCAATTACCGATATTGGCCCTAAAATGCGATTCTGCTTTGGGATTTTAAAATTATGTAAGAATCTCTTCATAAAAGAGAATACCCTTTGCAATTTAATAAACGAAGAATATTTATTGAGAAGACTGATTTCGAAAGTATAACTGATGGATGCGATCAATACTGTATTTGTTTTCATCTCAGGTAAATCATTTGGAATCTGAGATCTGAGAAAAGTTGGCCATTTTGATGTATCTGACATTAACCACGATGGACCATTCCACCATAAGAGGCTATCAACTAACACCTTAGCAGTCACACCCCTTGAAATTAAATCCGCAGGATTATCGTTGGACCTGACGTGTCCCCATTTGCAATTGGTTGTCAAGTTTTGAATTTCCGCTATTCTATTACCCACAAATTGTTTTAAACTAGAAGGATTTGACCTTAACCAATATAAAACGATTGATGAATCTGTCCATAAATAACAATTATTAATTAAATTATTCAAACTTAAAGATTTAATTACTTTATTTACCAATCTTGAAAGGACTAAAGATGCACACAATTCAAGGCGAGGAATACTTGTGGATTTTATTGGTGCCACCCTAGATTTTGCACATAAAAGCTCTATGTTTGATGTACCCTGATCATTAATGCTCTGTATATAAATACAGACTCCATAAGCTGTAGTGGAGGCATCAGAAAAACCGTGAATATTTATTGCAACAGTATTTTTTAACAAGACATGCCAAGGAATCTGGAAAGAATTTAATGACATGAGATTGGAAATAAAATCTACCCAATTTTTTCTTATATTACAAGAAACAGGTTCATCCCAAGACAATTTCTCCAACCAAAGTTGTTGCAATAAAACCTTACTCACAATTATAACAGGACCAAGTAACCCTAATGGATCAAATATTTGTGAAATTGTAGATAATATAGTTCTTTTGCAAATTTCTGTTGGTAAATTTATTTCAGGTATTTTGTATTGTATAACGTCTTCACCGGGATTCCAATATACCCCAAGAGTTTTAGCGCATTCACCAAAATTTATGGGCATTATTTTTATACTATCATTGCTATTTGAAAATATTTTAATTACTTCGGGATCATTAGAAATCCATTTGCGTAAATCAAAACAACCTTGACTTAAAACATCAGAAATTTGTTGAATTAAAAAAATAGCATGAGATGATGATTCCGATCCAGAAAGTAAATCATCCACATAAAAATCTCTTTTTATTATTTCCGAAACTTTAGGAAATTTATCTTGATTCTCGTTAGCCAATTGATGAAGACATCTAATTGCTAGAAATGAAGCTGAAGCCGTACCATAAGTAACTGTATTTAATTCGTACGTTTCGAGAGGATGTGATTGATCTGCACGCCAAAGAATGCACTGCATATGACGTTGCTCTGGATTAATTAATACCTGTCTATACATTTTTCCAATGTCAGCTGAAAACGCTATTAAATGACGTCTAAATCGTAACAAAATTGAAAAAATATCTTCTTGAATGATAGGACCAACTGATTGAATATCATTCAAAGAAACTCCAGTTGAAGTGGTGCATGATGCATCAAAAACTACACGTAATTTGGTAGTGATACTACATTCTTTTAAGACACCATGATGAGGCAAATAATAAATATCTTTTATGAATTCTGGATTTTTTAATTTAGTCATATGATTTAGATTTTTATATTCCTCCATAAATTCAATATACATATGCTTTAATCTTGAATTTGAATGGAATCTTCTTTCCATGGAATAAAATCTATTAATTGCTTGAGTTTTGGAATGACCTAAGTTAGATACATCGTCCTTTAATGGAATTGAAACGATGAATCTACCTGAAATGTCCCTTCTTGTGCTAGCAATAAAATGTTGCTCACAATCATCAAAAAGAATTGTCTGAGGTGACACTTCCTCTATTTCCCAAAATTTCATTAATTGATTTTGAACAGTATCAGTAGAAAAATTACAAATAGTCATATGGATTCGAGTAGAAGGTATTGAACCAAATATCACCCAAACAAGCTTAGTTTTTTGTAAAATTGGTAAACTGCAACCCAATTCGATTTTACCAGAGATTATAAGATGCCAAAATATTTCAACACCTATTAACATGTCAATTTGTGAAGGTTTGTAAAATTCAGGATCTGCTAAAGCAACATGATTTGGAATATTTAATCTTGTAGAATTAAATATAGACATTTGGAAGATCATCAGATATTTTAGGAATAACTATACAAGACACATTAAACGAAAAATCATCTTGAAGCGACGTAACTTCGACTTCACATTTTGTTTTGAAATTAGTTCTAATTTGATTAATTCCAACAACATTGATGTTAACGGGATCTTGTTTTAAACCTAATTTAGTAGCAAATTTCGCAGTATTAAAATTTGATTGTGATCCAGAATCCAAGAGAACCCTACACGATTCAAGATATCCATTTTTATTCGCCACAAGAACTATTGCAGTTGATAATAGCATTTGATTTTGAATATTAGAAGTCGAATTTGATAAAACCCTTTGTATGCCTTCTTTATCATTTGTAGATACCTCATTAATTGAAGTTTCAGAAATACGGTTTGGCTTGGGTTTATCAAAATGTAACAATGTATGATGCCTTTGGTTACAAAATTTACATAATTTTGATTTACAATCGCGATTAGAATGATTTTGATAAAGACAATTCGTACAGAGCTTAAGTACCTTTACTCTATTGTACCTTTGTTTTGAATTTAATTTAAGAAACTCAGGACAAATATAAATTTTATGTGCACCATTGCAATGCAAACAATTTTCAGATGTCGATATGAATGTATTAGATGTTTGGAATTTCTTATTTTTAAATGATTGGTGCTTTTCAGAAGTAGAGGAACCATCAGAAAAATTATTTTTTGGTAAGGATTGCATTTTAAGAAGCATATTAGCCTAATCCTTTAAAAAATTAATAAATTCATCTAAGGTCGGATATTCCCCTGTTTTTTTTAAAGCTCTCCCATTCACGAAAAGTTATTGCATCTAACTTGGACTTAGTAAGATGTATGATCATAAATCCCAACTCTCTATAGGCAATTTTAATATTTTTAATGATTTTAAATTATTTTGAATAATTCGTACCAATGCACGAATTTCAAAAGACGATTCTTGTGTAATTGTTTTTACATTAAGTATTTTATCAAAATGATTTTGTGCTAAAATTTCCTTATTTTCAAAATTTTCGCACAATGTATTCCATGCTTCCTCATAATTATCTGAACTTGTTTCAATATTATCCAGCAATTCTAAAGCGATTCCCGTTAAAGAAGTTTTTAGATAATGTAATTTTTGAAGATTTGTCATACGCTCGTTGTTATGAACTAAACTCGAAAAAAGATCACGAAATGATAAAAAATTATCAAAATCTCCATTAAATTGAGGTAAACGTATCTCAGGAAATTTGACTGATTGGGAAGCATTAATGTCAAACTCCTTCGAAATGGTATCACTTTTGTTAGCAACTTCCAAAATACTAGAATTTAAAATTGTAGTTTTGGAAGCATTTTTTATTAATACATCTGCTTGAGCAATAGCTTCATAATATTGATTTTCAAATAATTCCCTTTCGGAATTTTCAATATCATAATTTTCATTTGAATCTATTAGAAGATCAATTTCTTCTTGAATACTGTTAAATTGTTCAAAAACGACATTTAAATTTAAAAGTCGCGTTTTTAATTGTGATAAATCATTTTCTGACAATTCGATTGTGTCAATTTCAGAAGCATTAAATTTTATTAAAAAATTTATGAATCGCGTTAATTCACCTTTTTTAACTCCACGTTTTCCCTTTAATACCTTTAATTTTTCGGCATTACTGATATTTAATTTAATTTAATGTAAGTAGTACAAATAATAAGCAATATCAAATTAAAAACTATTTTGGTGCTCACATGGAAAATATTCGATGAACTGACGACTGTTGAATCTTGAAGAATTGTTTTCTGGACTAGCAGTAACAAATCCTCTTCTGGACATGCAGATTGGCTTGTTTATTGTTGATGAACCATATAATCTTTATCCAAATCCGGTTCGAAGGACCAAATGTTGTGAGTGGGTCTTTACACCGTAGTATAGGTCAAAAACACTCTTTAAAAAATTACTGATGGATTATAGGATAAAGATTATTTGTAAAAGAAAATAATTGTTATTTTCTAAAATAAGTGTATTTTGTACAAACTTTTGAGTTATTATGACATTTTTTTTTTAAGATAACTAGATTATTATAACAAACAACAAAACTTATCGCAAATTACCAACAAACAATAAAATAACCATTTTCGGCGGAAACAATGTTGCTCCACTTAACTAAATAATATAGTTATAAATAAATAATTTCTGCCTTTATTTAAGTCTGTTTAATGCGAAAATCCTATAATACACTTTTATGGTTTATGGAAGAACTTAACATTTTTAGGTGGGGTTAGAGTTAGAGGTTATGTTAAAATCACAGAAGTTATAATAACCCAAATTACAGAAAGCAAACAATTTTGTTCGAACTGCTACGGACATTCGAAACTGCTCATAATAGAACATCTTCTTTTCTCTCTGATCAACTCGGACTGGTACAACCAGCTAAAAAGCAGCTTGACAATAAAATTTTCAAAAAAATAGATAATATAATTAGTAATTAAAGTACTGATAATTTTAACGAAAATAGAAAAAATCAGGTTTAGCACAAGTGATTTTATCATAAAATATTATATATTTTTAAAATCATACACTTTGCTCACTTGTACTAAAAATAGCTATTTTTTAAATGAACTTCAGAAGCTTATAACTTCTGAGGGGTGCATTTTTGGATATAGATAAATAGGGTCAAATCGACTTATTTTCACGTCTACTATCACCAGTTAAGCGTGATAAAAAAATTAAAAAAAATCCCTTGCCTTAAATTAAACAAGTTTATTTGAACAAGTTTCTTTTGTATTTCAAATAATAAAGATGAAGTATTTCAAATACTTTATTTATTTCAAATACTTTTTTGGTGTAGTATTTTATAATAGTATATTAAAAAACGAGTTTCATAAGTCGCATATTGTAGCATGCGTTTAATTTTAATGAACAAGTGCTATTATCGACTTGCGAAACGAGTTTTTTATACTATTTTTTCTATTTTGCGCCTTTTTGTCTATTTAAAGTAAAATATTATAGGCGACGAGCGAATTTTACTGCAGCGCCCCCTGTGACGGTAATTTGCATTTTTGGTGGGAAAACAAATTGTTGGTTAGGTAGTTCTTATTTACAATTACTTGATTAAAAGTAAATTGTTAGTACTACAATTAATATGAATAGAAGGTCAAACATATCATGTTGTATTGTTGGATGCCATAATAGTTACTCCAACACACAGGAAAATAGAAAATTTTGTAGATTTCCTGTAAAGTTGTATGCGGTAAAAAGACCAAAAATTTGGATAAATAGGATTAAGAGAAGATCGTAAGTATAAAAATTAGTGTTGCATATTAATGTAATATTTTACGATAATACCTTTATTTCTAAAATTTTATTTTAGATCCACTGGTGAAGCTTGCAAACCAACAAAAAATGATAGGATTTGTAGTGCTTAATTCATTGGAAATGAAAAATAAAACTTCCTAAGGAAATATTTATAATTTGTTAACAATACGTTTAATTTATAATACATATTTTATGGTATTAGGAATATAAAATTCCTACAGAAACGAATAGTCCAAACTCAACCGATTTGAGAGGTTAAAAGATCTAGAATCAATTTCTGCAAGTACTACATGAACCGTCCAGGTTCAAGAATTATCACCAGAAATCTCTTCATACTTAACTACGGAATATTTTAGTTGCTAAGCTAATTTTGACGAAGACTTTAAAGAAGAAGAAATTTGCTTTTCGTTTGAATGTCATTTCTAAAAAGCTTCAAATAATATTGAAACTACTGCATATATCCCAAATAGTCACCTGCTTAAACGAACTAGTGATAAGTGTGTTAGCACTACTGATAATATTGAATGTAACGGTTTTCATGAGTTTAATTCAATGAAGACGATGAAAATTTTAATAGAATTCTACTGGAAAAAATCAAAAGTATGTTGTTGTATCCATTTACAGTTTATACACTAAGTTTTTTGTATAATAATGCTATATTACTAGAATAAAATCTTAGGAAAACTAAAATATATATTTATTTATATTTTATTTTCACTGAAATAACGCTGAAATCACATCACATAACCTAAGTTTTTAACTTGACAGTTCCAACCATAGAAGTTTTACCTCCAAAAATGCATAGAGCCGACCGATAGAGGCGCTGATCGCAATTATTCGCTCGCCGCGTATAGTTTCCAATTTTAGTAAATTTTCTGTTAGTTGGCAACTCTAGTGTCAGGTTTGTCAAATCATCAAATAACCCAAAGACTTCTATGTTTTCTATTGTTATACATAGACCGGACACGCTTGACAGTCCCAAAAAATAGGGGTTTTTTATTTGCCAACTTTATCTGGTAATGAGCTAACTTTAAACTTTGGAAGTATATCTTTTACCATTCAATCAAACAATAACCGATGATATCGTAGTCCATCGCATTAGTTGTTTGTTGTATCTGATAATTTGTAAAATAAAGAAAAACGCAGCTATTTTAAAATCTACCCCAGCGCCGCCGTAGTGTATCAGTGTGAACTATGGTGGCCATTTAAAAGTTGACCATTCAGCTATTTGCCATTCTACTATTTCCATATTCTATGATCAAATGTATTCTTTATTATAAAATATAATATTATTAAACAGTGATCAAGAATTAACATAAAACAATATTGTGATTATCCATCATGCCGATTTTATGTGCGGCTTTTGAGTGTAGAAATCGTTCAGGCAAAAATAAAAATATAAAAGGACGTTATCGTTTTCATATGGGTTTTTGGCTAAAAATAAAATTACACTAAACCTATCAAAATGAACTACTCAATTTTCTTGTTTTCCATTAAAAGTTTTTCTTTTTCTATTTGAATATAATTATCAGAAAACTCTTTTAGAGTTTTGCTTAATTCAACTGATGCCGAATTTGAATTTTCATTCTTTTTTATTATTGATTCAGCCAAAGCCGATAATGTTTTTGACTGTTTAAATTTTTGTTTTACGAGCTTTGGAGATTTTTTTGATGTTGTTGGTTCAACATTCTCTTCATTAAGAGGTATAACTATAGTTTCCACTGAAATAGTCGGTGTATTGTTCAATATATTGTCAACTTCGCCAATTTCAAAAGTTTCCCCTTCAGTAATGTTGTCAATATTTATTTAGAGCTGCATGGGCATGCGTTCATAATATGTTGTTACGTTGGAACCTACCACGGTTACTCTGCCCCAGACGTTCAAGGCCCTTTCTTCAAGGGGGGTTAAATTTATTTTCGGCCCTCCACCAGTTCTGTTCGCATGTTCTGTTATTTTTCGATACTTTGCTCTGGTTGCATATTTCTCATCGGCAAAGCGCTAAAAAATAAAATGTATATTTTATTCAACATGTTTCTTGATTATCGACATTCTTTTAAAATAATCCTTTGCTGTGTTTATTTTACTTGCTAATTTGTAAGATAAGTTTATTTTATTAAAAATACATAATACCTACCTTTTTCCATTCATCCGGTGTTAATGCTGGTCCTGTACCTATTGAATTTAATTGTAGGGCCAATTTCTTCCATGTATTATTTAAATACTCCGGATCAAGTGTGGGATTTACAGTGTTGCTCCTAAACACATAATCCGTCTCCATCATTTTGAGGTACGCCTCTAACTGCTTAGAAGTTGTGTTCTGGAGCTGTCTTCTTTTTTTAACTTGATTATCACTATCAAATAAAAACATTGTGTTACAAGTAAACTTTAGTAGTTTTACTTGGGAGTGTATGAGTCACAAAATATTTAAAAAAAATGTGCTCTTACATGTTTATCTTTTTGATTAAAAAAATAAAATCTGAAAAAGTAACCGATTATTTTCAATTTCATTCTAATTTTTTGATTCCTTCTTTTCTGATTCTGATTTTGAGTAAACTTTCAATGTACTTTTACTTGTGATTGTATGTCTAATAAAAACAATAAAAAAGAGGTCTTACATTTTTTAGTTTACTATAAAATTTAACTAACATCGTTTTCAGATTACATGCACTGAGGTGACATTTCGTGCACCTTGACACTACCCCAGTGCATTAGCAAATCACAACCAGTGCAACTTTGCTAGACAAGTGCACTGAATATCGAAAAATGTAACACCTCGTGCCATCTAAGGGGAACTAGATTTATTAATTTACCTGAGAGATTCCTGAATGCAAGCAACAGTAGTATCTCGCTCTACTAGAAACACGTAGAGAGATATTTAGTTTAGTTCGTACTATAAGCTTATAAATTTATGATAAAGTATGATATTATTTCACAGAAAATGTTTAAAATTAAATTTTATACTTTACTCTATTGGAAGATTTGGTGTCACCAGTGGATGTGATGTGTAATTTTAAGATCATATCACAGCCAGCTTTGATGAAAGCAATAATTCACAGTTCTTTTTTCTTCTATGTTGGAATTCTTGAGGAAATTAAATTCGGTATCGCTCATCAACACCGGCTGTGATATGATATAAAACTACACATCACATCCAGTTGATGAGCGACACCAAACCCAAAAATGCTGCTCTTCTTGGATGAACGAGTTGGCAATATAAACAACTCAACTCGTCAAAATGGCTGTGATACCAATTCAAAATCAACGTTTCACAACCAAATTGATGGTTGAGGCATTCACAACAGTCCTGTAGAATAATCCCACACGATGTTTGATGAGGTCTTGTTTCTTTTTTTTTTGAGGAATTAACATTTAACCAAGTACATCAAAGTGGCTGTGATATCTGTCTTAAATTCAGGTTTCACAGCCAAATTGATGGGTTGGGCAAACGCACTTGATACGTAAGCTCTCGAGAAGTAATTAAATTTAACCGTGCTCATCATAGCTGCCTGTGATAGAAATTTAAATCTAAAACAGACCGGTTTTGACGAGCACGGGCAAGCTCACTGTCGACCTATTCCATTGGAACCTATATAAAATAAAGTTTAACATATATAATTTTCACATTTTCAATTATGTAACAGTAATACACAAGTGACGAATTTTGAGTTACTTTTTTGCCAGTTGCGTACTCTGCGACCAGTATTAATGGTAGGTATATTCACAACTCAAAAATACTAACATTACCTGTGTAGACAATGAAGTTACTCGATTTACTCCTAAATTTTTAGTTAAATGTACACAATTGTAAGTGATCAGTATCCACGAGATGGCTTTCGGAATTCGTTTGCAGCACCTCTATCGAAAATTACAAGAGGTACTTAGAGTTAGAAAACAGAAACCCAAATTCAATGATTGATTTTATAAACTACAAATATGAATGACATGTACAATTTTGTAAAACGGTTCTCGGAAAAATTTATTATTAAAAACGATTAAATTTTGATAAGCAAATTATTAAACTAAATCATATTTTAGTTGAATGAAAAGATTAAATTGATATGTACACATAAAAGCAAAATTCCATTTTCATGTGAAGTTGGAGCATGTTGTAATCTCTTTGATGCTGCAATAAACTCTTCATGAAAGACAAGGTAGTGAGATGATATTAAAAGACATCTCACTACACATGTCTTTCATGAAGCCGTTACCAAAATAATCTGGAACGTACACACAATCATTGCGTTTAAAAAAAGTAGTACGAAGTGAAATTAAAATGTTAAACTTACGGAGATGAATTCGTAAAAGAGTCCTTCTTCGTTGGTGAAGGCGAGTAGTGAAGGACATCCTGTAGCATTCCAATTTTACCCCTCATTATATTTCTAAAAGCGAATTAAATTAATGTTAACATCTTGCTTGGCCTGAGTAATGTTATTAAGAAGTTAGAGACGAATACCTGCTTGAGGTCATGATTGTTCTCCTTTAACTAAGAATATTTTATCTGCCAGAACCCAGATAAGCTTTCACCACCTTAGCACTAACAACTTGGATGTATCTATCGATAAAGAGCGTTTTAAGAACTTTTATGGAGTTCCAGTTCCTATTTTGTTCAATCAGCTGCTGCAATGTTTTGATTATGCCATTTTTAGGTTATCCTTCGCAGGCAATGTTCGTTTTCAGCTGCTACAGGTACAGTCCGGTTCAGCTGCTCCAGGTACAGTCCTGTCCAATCGGGCGATGTTCAGGTCGTTTCGCTACCAACCGTGTTGTCCTACAATTAGTAATTGGCTTCTGTTTGAATAACTACTGGGTATTTCTTGGTAATTACAACGGAAATAGGTCCTGGCGTAGATGTATTGGGGGTAGCTGACCTACTGTGGACGTTTTATCGGCTTGAACGAAAACGATTCTTGGGTTTAGTTTGAATTCAAATTGCCGCCCTAAAATTTTTATTAATATTCATACTGCCAATCAAGAGAAAATAAATAAAAAGTGAAAATTAAAAGAAATTTCAACACCCTGTATCTCAGTAACAGTTGAGTTTTGGAAAATTGTTTGTACATACTTTTTGTCTTATTTTTACTTGTAGTATAAACACACGAGCTCGTGACCATCATTTTTGAAACACCCTGTATAAAAGATAGAACCCTACTTATTTTATTTTTTTCGATTAAATTTGCTCGTTTCTAACCCTGAACTTTGGTGAACCATGAAAGGAACACCCTGTAGATGCGTGCATAGAATTGCATCTTACGTAAACCCGTAAGGAACGAAGTTAAAGATATAAAGATAACATAGTGCGTATGGATTTACGATATCCTAAGCTTATGACTTGATTACACAGAATCTGGCATAAAACTTACCATAAAAAATAATCCAGTGATTTTTTCCTTATGGATGTGCAAAAGTTCCTTGCAAAATAGTTTTAAATTTTCCTCTAGATTTGACGTACATTCATTGGCACGGGTGATTTCATTTCATACATTATAAGAATAACAAGGATCATTACAAATCTTATATATATTCAGTCGTAAACATCTTGTGGTTTAACTGTAAAACCATTCATGTGTATTAGCTATCTGGTATAAGCTTATAGTGTAAACTTACTTGAATATTCCAAACTTGCTTATGAAATTAATTCTCCAAGGGTAACCAAGATGTTTCAATCTTCCATCATATTGTTTACTTCCAATAACCCAAATATTTACGAGTTTAAATAAATAAATAATTAAGTTATTACACACATAAACCAGATTTAGCACAGAAGCTGTAGCTGTCAGCAGTTTACAAGCAGTACGTTCCACTAAAGACCACCGCCAACGACCGTCAAGTCGTTCCACTTACAGTCATCGTCGCCCCGGTCGTGGATCAAACGTCATCCATGACGTCACGGATACCGACCACGTCGAGCACACTGCGACCGCGTTTAGGCGTCGGTCTCCGTGGTCGTTTTCATTTAGCGTGCATTTTCGAAGATAAATTATATGTACATAACCTACAAAATTCATATTAAAATTGCACCTTTAACAAAAATCACATAATTAGACTATAAAAATAACTCTGTAATAGAAATTGAAGAAACACCAGAAGACGCGGCACGTGCCAATAGAAATAGGTACTAAAATCGTCAGCTTTTAATACAATTAAACACTGAAAAATAGTTATATTTATAACTGTGCTAAGTAGTAATAATAAATAATAAAGGTAATAAATAATTCATAAATATCATTTATTGCTGTATGATTGATGTGAAGAAGAAAATTGTGAGGTTATGTAAATGTAAATAACCACAAGCAAAGCCAAATATCCACTTCACTTAAGATGAGGAAAGTTCCGTGTCTAGGCACCGAAGAGGGAGAGTATTATTTCGAAATTAAAATAAATTTTCGGCAAAAACTCGAATCCTTACCGATTTTGTTTACGAGCACAGATCTACTGAGGGCAGGAATAAGAGCGGCTCAACGCTCACAGCTCACAAAATCTTCATATCTTGTACAAGCATATACAGGGTGTTCAATTTGAAGTTGAACTTTATGGGTATCTTTGTTATTATTGGAGATAGAAAGTCGGTTAAATGGACAAAGTAGTAGAGATTTTTTCGAATATTAATAATTCATTTACAAAAAATTTGAATATCGCATCGATCCAAGGTATCTTGAAAAAACAAGAAAATGCGATTTTTTAAATATGGCCATAACTTCTTTATTTTCTGTGGTACCAAAAAAGTTTTTTAACATAATACAGACAATTTTTTGTGTAAAATGCAGTAAAACAAATAAATATTATTTCTCGCTAACGGATTGACCGGAAATAAACCAAACTTTTTTTTTCTAATGGCAGCCATATTGGATTTACACATATTCGGAATCAATATTTTTTTCTGACTAATTTGGTATACCATACATATGTCATATTTAAAAAAAAATAAAATTATTTGATTTTACAAACTAACATTGGACTTTACGAGATGTAAATTGTCAATAACATAAATGTAACTATTTAAAATATTAAATGTAAAATAAATCTTAACACATATGTATTGACATTTTACATTTATTCAAAGCCCTTTTTGGTTAGTAAAATAAAATTATTTCTATTTTTCATAAAATGTTACATATGATATATCAAATAACTTAGAAAAATACACTAATTCCGAATATGTGTAAATCCAATATGGCTGCCAAAAGAAAAAAATAAGTATGGTTCATTTCCGGTCAATCAGTTGGCGAAAAAAATTTTTCATTTGTTTTACTGCGTTGTGCACAAAAAATTGTCTATATTAAGTCAAAAAAATTTTTTGGTTCCACCGAAAATAACGAAGATATAGCCATAGTTTGAAAATCGCATTTTCTTGTTTTTTCAAGATAGCGTTGGAACGATTCGGTATTCCAATTTTTTGTAAATGAGAATTATTAATATTCGCAAAAATCTCTACTACTTTGTCTATTTAACCGACTTTCTATCTCCAATAATAACAAAGATACCCATACAGTCCAACGTCAAATGGGACACCTTGTATACTCCCGAAATAGAAAATTTCTATACATCAACATGGATTTATGTCAGGACGATCTACAACTTCTAACATTTTCCATGTAACTCAGTTTATAAGTGAACCCATGCGTTCTGGTAAACAAGTTGATGTATTATACACTGACCTTACGAAGGCGTTTGATAGGATTCCGCACCAGAAACTACTGCAACAAATCTCCAAATTTGACATCAACAATAACATCATGCGTACCCTCGCATCTAACCTAGATGCTCGTAAGCAAGTAGTGGAATACAACGGATTTCTATCAAAACATTTTGTAGCAATAAGTGGGGTGCCGCAAGGATCCAACCTCGGTCCACTTCTATTTTTATGTGTTTAGATAAATATCTGTAAAATTTCCTGTAATTGGCATACTTGCTGTTGGAAATAAAACTATTTTTTTAGGTTAGTTGTGCCCAGCTCGCAAATAGGCAAAATTAAAATACAACACTTCAATTACTTCCCGTAGGATGAGTAACCGAAGTTTTTACGCTATTACTGCTTGTAAACTGTTTCATGCGTACGTAGATTGTGCAGAGATTCCAGAAAAACATATTTCTGCATATTGTTTAGTATGATTTTTGCCGTGTTTTTGTCAATATCTCTTATTTTTTCTAGGTATTTCAGCGTGTCGATGTGTATTCCCCCTAGGACTCCAATTATGATAGGAATGAAAACCAAGCGAAATTCCGGGTAAGTTTTTCCTAGTTGAATTAGTAATTCTCCATATTTTTCTATTTTTTTATCCTCTTTTTTCTTGATGTTTGTTTCAGCCGGACAACTCATTTCTATGACGGACATTAATTTATTTTTATGGTCTTGAACGACTAGATCTTTTTTATTTCAGCTGTGGTTCTGAATGGGAATTTCCAGAATATCTTGTAATTTTCATTCGTGATTACTGAATCTGATTCAATTTCTATATATGGTGGTGTTGGGTTTTCGTCGAACTTGTATGCCTATCTGAGATGGTAATACAGAACTTTAAGAGTGTTGTCGTGCCGTCTGATGTACAATGTTGACATGCCCTACAACGTATTTCTTCTATTGGTTTAAGTTTAATACTCTTTTGTTGTATGCCAGTGAGTGAAAGACCCCGTCCTAGCACGCTGTAATATAACCTTCTGTTTCAGATCTTAGTCCAGCAGAGAGGAGAAAGCTGTAGGTTAAATTGGGCGATAGTCCCAGATTTTTTATGTTTTTTGCGAACTGACCGTGCATGGGCTTACTTTCATGCTCATTTCTGATGGTTTCTGTAAATTCCTGTTTTAGTTTAGATTTCAGAGCGTGCTTATCGAATTTTGAAAGGCAGTTTACATTTTTGTTAGCTCTGGAGAGGTCTATGCACAGGTTCACGTTCCGTGCTGCTCTTCAAGCAGCCTGAAATAGAAAGCTTCCATTTCCAGTCAGTTCGTGGTTTTTGACTATTTTAAGAAGCGGATCAGTTGTTTTTATGATTTCGCATGCTGTGCTCAATACCACACGTTCGTGAAGGTGGTCTATACATAGCAATCCTCTAACCCCATTCTTTCTTGATAGGTATAATCTCTGCACCGATGCGTTAGGGTGAAGACATCGGAGCTCTCTCATTATTGATCGGGTATCACGGTCCATTTCCTTAATTTCGTTGACGTTCCACTTGATAGCGCCAAATGTGTGGAGTAAGATTGGGACTGCCAAGGTGTTGGTTGCTTGTACTTTGTTAATTCCCGTTAATTCTGAGCTCCCAATGTCTTGGATAGTTCTTAGGAATTTTTTCACATAGTCTTTGTTATGCATGGTGCGTTGTTTAACGCCTAAGTACGTATAGTGTTGGTCTTGTGGAAGTTGTTTAATTATAGTGCCATCCACAAGCGTGCAATCACTGTTTATATTGGTTGCATCTTTTCCTAGCCTTATATGATAGACTGCGCACTTCTCCGTTCCGAAATCCATTTTGATGTTGTTGGAATATTCTTTGACGACGTTCATCATGCAATTTAAATCTGACTTTCCTATGGCTTATATCTTAAGATCATCCATATATATATATCGTAACCTCATATAGGGATAAGGGAAATTCAGAATAGTATTGGGCTGAGGGAATCGCCTTGAAACACACCTCTGTTATAGCGAATTGTGCCTGTTTTTGTCGTGGACTTTTCTAATAGCAGAGAGAAAGTTGTGTGCCATTTGGACAAGATCTGTTATTACCGCTACTATTTCTGAATTTACATTCGCTACTTCGAGTAGATGACTTATTAAATTGTGCGGTGTGCTGTCAAACGCTTTTCGGTAGTCAATCCACCCCATCGAGAGATTTCTTTTGTACACGATTGCGTCTTGACATACACAGCCATCAATTAATAAGTTGTCCTTTACGCCTTCGGTGTCCTTTTTGCTTCCTCTTTGTTCGTATGTTTTTTTTCCAAAGAGGTTGAATGTGTGTTACAACTCTGCTCAAGAGTATGCTTGTGAATATCTTATAGACTACGTTAAGACATGTTATAGGTCTATAATTTTCCGGCAAACTCGGATCACCCTTCTTAAAGATAAGCGTTGTTCGTCCTTCTGCAAACCAGTCGGGTATTTGTGTTTTTTGGTAGAGATATTCATTAAACAGTTCGGCTAATCTTTCGTGTGCGGATTCAGATTTTTCCCACCAGTAGTTATTTATCCCGTCTGGGTCTGGCGCTGTAAAATTTGGTTTGTCTTTAATGGCCTCTTTGACTTCCGCTTTTGTGATTGGTTCTATTGCTTGATTAACGGGGAGATGTTTCCTGCATTGTTTTTTAACTTCGATGATTTCGCTTATCTCTAAGTTGGCTGGTTCCTCGTTTTCATAGATATTTTTCCAATACGCTTCTAGTGTTTCGGTTGTGGGGTTTCCGTTATTTTTGGGCGCGCCTTTATTAAGAAATTTAGCAGGGCTATCAGCAAATGTCTGATTCTGTTGTATAAATTTTATAGACCTGGTTAGTTTTCTTTTTATTGCCATGAATGGTCTTATTTTGTCAACTGCATGTTCTTTAATTGTGTTATATGTATTTATGTTGTAGATTTTGTAAGTATGGGTAGCTTTTATGTATTTAACAATTATTTTTATTTGGCAGGTATGTTTTTTCTTTTGTTTTAGGTATTGTATGACAACGTCTACCTGCGAAGCATCTTTTCTGACAAGTTTTATTTTATATTCGATTTGTTTAAGACGTTTTTTTTTTATATTTAAATATTGTTTTGTTTTCAGGTTTCGTCTAGACTACTGTTTCCGCAGCTGCGTAGACTCTAAGTTGTTGATGTTTTCTACTCTCGATAAGCGTTTATTGAAGGATTCTTGTTCTTCATCTAAATTTCTCCTAGAATATGGTTTTAAAAGGTTTGTCAATAATGGGTAAGCTTCATCAGCTGTGAAAACGAACGGCATTTTAGTAGTTGAGTTGGGTAAAAAATCATCTGTTGGAATGTTTAAACTTTTGTTCTGCAATAAACGATACATAGCCGATGAACGAAATGTGCCTGCATCGCTTTGTTTGCCGTATCCTCCGACATCAATTATTAAAAACTTGTAATTTGCATCCGTAAGTGCTTGTAGTACAATGGGAAAATATTGTTTATAATTATAAAACATCGATCTACTATGTGCTGGACACTTAACTCTATATGTTTGCCGTCTAAACTTCTCACACAATTGGGAAAATCCCATTTTTTATAAAATTGTTTTGCAGTCTCTTTAAATACTTCAAGTGTAGGTTGTGGCATAAGCAATGGTTGTAGGACTGGCCACAAACATTTTGTAGTGTCTTTGATAATTATGGAGACAGCTGATGCTCCCACTCGAAAAGAAAAAGATAAACTTTTAAAATAATTCCCTGTAGCAAGGTAACTAAAACATATTTTCTTATAACCTTAATTACTAGTAGTATATAATTGTATGATAAGCTACTATTTTTCATAATACTGATCATTTATTTCATTTATTAAGTGTTGAAGTACAAAATAAATGGATGGCTCTACGTCAAAACTTTAAAAAACATTTATACAAAGCACGGGAAATAAGAAGTGGTGATCCAGCATCTGATGATTTGAAATGTGATGGGCCGTATTTTCAAAGTCTGCTTTTCCATACAGATCAGTTTTCACTCCTCAGGAAACAGATACTAATTTAAAGGAAAATACACCAATAATAGATAATCACTCTAATATCATTTCTGATCATGAAGAATCGGTACCTTCGCCTCAAACTTCTAATACGAGCATAAGTCAGCGTGTTTCCAAAAGAATTTGGCCTAATGAAGAAATCGGAAGAGATTTAGTAGCAATTCACGCCTCTACAGTCACCATCTGTAATTGATAAACGTGCTCTGCAGCTCTAGTGCTAATATTCTGTTTTTACTACGTATTAATTGTGAAATTTCGGTACCCATGGTGTTTAAGGCATTCTAAAGCGGGTGTGATAATAATTATCAATATTTTGATAGTGAGTACCTAAAAGAATTAATCTGTGTTCAGTTCAGTGTTCAGCGAATTTGCATAACCGTATTGTGTTGGTTACATATTTTATGCATGCTGGTGGCCCCATAGGCGTGCGCGCGGGAGTTAAACTCATAATTAATTGTTTTTTTTTCTTGATGCCATTTTTCTGTTTTTTTTCCTTTGTTTCTTTATATGTGTTTTTCCTATCCGTGGTCTTCTTGTGTGTGTTAAGTCACCGCTAATGACCGAGCTGGTGTGAAGATTTGTGTCCTTTGTGCTATCCAACTGTTTAATGCTTCCTTATCAAAAATTACACACCATTGTTACTATTTACAAATTTAACTTCTGCACCAATATTAAATTTGAGTCAATCAACAAAGTGTGTTGGTGGCTGCGGTTTAAACGTAGCAAACTTAACAACTTGTCCTAAATGTGGGAAGCCATGTCACCCTGGTTGTGTAGGTATTGGTAAAGGCACACATAATTGCTCCTCATCTGTCGATAATCCTGTTGCCGATTCCAAACGCATTGAACTTATCTTCGAGAAAATGTTTGATAAATATTTTGGTTTCGGGTTTCAATCACCACCCTGGAGTATAGAATCTCCACCATAGAAGATAGACAAGGGGATTTAAAATACCAAATTGATCAGCTTAACCACAAAATTAGTGATATACCATCGACTGGAAACTCTGCGGATGTAACTTTGAGTAACACACCTGATGAAATTATTAATGCTGCTTTAGATGAGGTAAATGAGCGAAGTAATAGAAGCTCTAATGTTGTAATTTTTAATGTCAAGGAAAGTGTCAATATTGATAATAATAGAGACTTTGTTACAATGCTATTTTCAGAAATTTCTGTTGCTCCTTGCAACATAAGGGCAGCCTTCCGCTTAGGTAGGAATGTTGATGGTCATAAGAGCAGACCGATAAAAGTAATATTGAATGATAAGGCAGAAGCCCAATCGTTGATAAGGGATGCAAAGAAATTAAAATCTTCAAATGAGTACCGTAATATATATATAAATAGAGATTTAACTCCTAACCAACAGAAGCAGTATCGTTGCGTACGAAATGAGCTTCAGACAAGACGTAATAATGGTGAAGATGGTTTATTTATGAAATTCATTAATGATAAGTTTATGATATATAAAAGAAAAAACTAATTAATTCCCAACAGACTCAGCCAAATAATAGCTTATCAGTTTTTTATCAAAATGTTCGTGGATTAAACTCCAAACTCACAGTATTTTATAATAATGTTGCAACAAATAAGTTTGGCATAATCATGTTATCTGAAACCTGGCTGAAGGATAATGTTTCTTCAAATGAATTATTTCCTCCATGTTATAATGTTTTTAGGGCAGATAGAATTGGAAAAAGAGGTGGTGGAGTCTTGATAGCTGTTCCGGATGAAATCAATTGTGAAGTTTGTGTTGACATTAGGCGCTTTCCAGGTAACCGCTCTGAGTAGTCCAGAGCGCTCCAGAGTAACTCCGAACTACTTCAGTATGTTCCAAGCGGATCGGAGTGAACTACTCTGAAGCACTCCATTTTACCTCGTCCCCGTCCCCTAGAGTACCTACCTAATTTTTAGCGTGGAACTACTCCTGGGGAGTGGGGGTTCTGATTCGCGTTCTCATTGGTTATAATTCGGTTTTTGTGGTTATGTTTACAGACCAAACTCCTTACGTGTTCCAAGCGCATTTTTACTTTGAGTAGTTCAGAAGTAACTCACTTCAAAGTAGTTAAAATTTACTTGGAAAGCACCTATCAAGTCTCCTGTGCAAAATGCTGAGTTGGTTGCAGTAAATGTATTACGTTCTATAATCCTTGTATGTGTGTACATTCCACCGGGCACGAGTGTTGGTGACTACGAAAAAATTTTCGAATCACTGGAAACTAAAATTGACTTTAATGAAAATGTGCAATACTGGGTGATTTTAACATCCCTGAATATAAAAATGGTACCGTATCACAGACCATGTTGTCTTTCCAAGCATTTTTAAACATGAGTGATTTGAAACAAGTGGAATCAAGTTGTCAATTCTAATAGCAGAATCCTTAACTTAGTTGTATGTACTACGCGCTTAAAGTGCGTTACTGATAAGGATCCCGACTCACTTGTTGATATAGATCCTCATCATCCTGCTTTGAATATTGACATAGGGGTTGATAATTCTAAATCTTCAAGATTTGCTGAATTTAATGTCGGTCAATATAACTTCAAGAAAGCTGACTATAACTCATTATACGGTGATTTTTGTGATATTGATTGGTCAAATATTTATCGGTGCAGTGATGTTGATGATGCTTCAGATATACTCTATAATAAGATTTATGAATTGATTGATCTTCATGTGCCTAAAACTCGAAATAATCAAGAGCAAAACAAAAATAATTATCCTCCTTGGTTTACAAAAGAAGTCATTAATGAAATAAAATTAAAGGAGAGTTTAAGGCGTAAATTTCTAAAGAGTAAACGACCTGATGATAAACAAAAATTTGAGGATATTCGTAAAAGCCTTAAGCGTAATTTACGTTTAACTCATCTTAATTACACGCATAAGTGTGAAAGGGATCTGAATAGGGACCCGAGTACATTTTGGGCCTATGTTTCCTCAAAGAACGGGACCTCTAGAATACCTGGCACGATGCATTTTGACCAACAAGTTTTGAATAACCCTCAGGATATTGTTGAATCTTTTTCTGAATATTTTTCTAGTGTATATCCCACATCTAAAGATATTAAATTAGAAAATGAAAAACATATGAATCACCTGGGCGATTTTAAATTTTCATTGATCTCTGTAAAAACTCAACTTCGCAAGATGAAAGGTAACTTAACCATGGGTCTTGATATGATACCTTCATTGTTATTGAAAGATGCTGCTGATCTTCTTGCTGAACCGTTAACGTACGTTTTTAACCTTATTTGTCAAACCGGAATCTTTCCCAAGAAGTGGAAGTATGTACGAATTTGCCCGATTCACAAGTCAGGTGACAAGAGCAGCATCAACAACTACAGGCCTATTGCAATTCTGAATAATTTTTCAAAAGTGTTCGAATCTATATTAAGCGATTATTTATATTCTAAAGTTATTAATAAGATATCTCGATTCCAACATGGTTTTATTCGTAAAAGATCAACTGCATCTAACTTATTCAACCTAACTCAGGACATTTCAGCTTGCATGGATGATGGAAAGCAAATGGATGTCATCTATATGGATATTTCCAAAGCTTTTGACCGTATAAATCACCCAATATTAATAAAGCGTCTGCGTCAGCTTGGAATTAACAACAATGTGTTAAATATCTTGTGCTCGTACCTTAGTGATCGTCAACAATGTGTTGAATATAAAGGTTATCGGTCCAACTATTATTCTCCTTCAAGTGGTGTGCCTCAGGGTTCTAATTTGGGGCCTCTATTATTTATTATATTTTTTGATAATGTAGTATAATCGACTGTGATTACCTTCTATACGCAGATGACTTAAAGTTATATCGCATTATACATAATATCAGTGACTGTTTGAAATTACAAGTGTCTCCAGAAACTTGAAACATTGTGTAACGAGAACGATCTTCAGTTTAATTATCTAAAGTGCTTTGTGCTTACTTTCTCTAGGAAACTGGACAATCATATTTTTAATTATACATTGAATAACACTGTACTTTGTAGGGTCAATGCGTTTAAAGATCTAGGAGTCCTTTTTGATGAGGGCTTAACTTTTAATAACCACATCTATATGCTTACTAAGGAGTGTTACAAAATGTTGGGATTCATAATACGTAACGCTAAAAGTTTTACAGATATTAGTACCATAAAGAAGCTCTTTGATGCGTATGTACTAAGCAAGCTTATGTATTGTTCTATAGTGTGGTCTCCGCATTTTGCAAAATATGTAGAATCCCTTGAAAAAATTCAGCGCAGATTTTTACGTTTCTTATATTTTTTTAAACATAAGGTCTACAATTTTGATATTTCATATGACAGTTTGCTAAAAGAGTTTAATTATGCTTCTATCAGTAATAGACACATTTATATGTCTCTGTGCTACTTGTACAATTTTCTCAATAATTCTGTTGATGATGTTGTATCTCTATCGAGAATTAATTTTAATGTACCGCGCCTTTTATCTAGATATCCTAAAACATTTAACTTTGACATTGCAAAAACCATTCATCATAATAATTCGCCATTGATTACCATGCTTAGAAATTATGATTCATTTTCATATAACGTTGATATTTTCCATCCTTCCTATCAATCATTTGTTAATAGTATCAAAGAAATTATGTATTAATCAACAATGCCTTATGCAATGTATTTATATTGAATCTACTTGTAATTAATTGTATAATTTATGGTGATGTTTGTTTTACATTTTTGTTTTCATATATATTATTTGTAAGTAATTTATAACCGTGTTATTTTGTATAATTATGTGTATTCTGATATGTTTATCTGTTTTTGTGATATTTTTTGTATTTTTCTTATGTCGCCCTCTAACTGGACTGTAGTCTGTTGGGTGCACTAAACTAAATAAATAAATAAATAAATTGAAAAGGAAAAACTGACATATTTGAAAAATAAAAAGGAAAGAACCGCTTCAAGAAATAATTGATGAAGACTTAAGTTTCTTTCAATCGATAACACCTCAAATAAGGACTCTCGATGCTCGGAGAAAAGATGGAGTTTCGTATGGATGTGCAAAAGTTAGTATTTGATTACTGTTTTGGCTATAAATCAAATATGGTATCCGCATCCACCACTTCTTCACCGGTGTGGAAATCAGACACTTCTAGATAGAAAGTTACCTCCGGTTCCGGATAATTCCGGGTTGTTCCGGAAAAAAATAAGTTCACCAATGGATTCTTTAGGTTCACTTTGGTAGTAAACTTTTTTATTTCGGCCATGTACAGTTTAAATCAGCTAGGCATAGGACACAATAGACGGCACGAGTAAATACGAAGCAAAATGCGCCGACGCGACTTGCTGTGCTCCGCGTAAGAGCCGGAGCTAATTCATTTCTTAAAATCAAGCAGCAGCATACGAAACTCCGCTCGCAGTTATCATGGCCGGCAGACCTTCAACGCATTCAATTAATCGAATTCATTCGGCGGCGCGGCGCGCTAAAAATTATATTAAATGGCTCACAATAATTCTGCTAAATAACATTTGATTTTACTATTCTCTCATTTTATGATATTTACAATGTCAATTAATGGCTAATTTCTAGTAGGTATTTTATTGCAAATTTACTAAAAATAAGCATAAAATAAAAGTATTTTTATATTTTTATACATATTTATTATTTATATATTTGATAAACAGAACTGATTAAAAATAGGTAGATTTTTGGTCAACATTTTGTAAAAATTTTTGAATTAAATAAACCATAATTTGAGTTTATAACATTAAATAATTTAATAAATACATAAAATAAATTACTATTGCGTATTCATAACAAAAAATTACATAAACAATAAGTCCCAATAAATAGAAATAATAACAGATAAATTATTGTTCGTAATTTGTAAAAAAAGTCAAAAGGCAAAAGCTAACATTTATAAAAATGTTGTTTTAGTTCCAATAATCTATTAACAAATTAACAATTTAATGAATAAAATAAACTAAAACTTAACTTTATAATATTAAAAATTTACCCTGATCAATGATAAAAACATAATAAATATATTTACAGATATTTACAAGATATGAAGATATTATAGTATTTATATTTAAGTCAAATCAAAATTTGGTTTCCTATTTTTTGTTTTTTGAAAATTTGAATTTGCTCTTAATTTTTTTCGTGCAGTTTCTATAAAATTTATCAAATTTCGACATATTTTTACAAAATTTTAGCGAAAAATGATTTGTATAAAAGTTAAAGAACACTTAAAGAGGAACAATATTTTGTAAAAAAATACAGGGTGTTCCATTAAAAAAAATTAAAATACATCCATATCTAGTTTTCATATTTGTCGCCTCCATAGCTGCCGCCATTTATGATAAGTTCGAAAAAAAATATACTAAAAATACATCGAAGTGCATGTTTCAAAATGACATAAAAATTGTTGTTTAAATGTTTATAATAAGGCCAATATAAATTTCTAAAAATATGTCTAAATGTGATAAATTTTATAGAAAATTTCCGATAAAAAATTAAGAGCACACTCAAATTTTCAAAATAAATATCGTTGTATTCTTTAACTTAATATTAATCCAAATATCAAAAAAATATATAGGGTGTTCCATTAAAAAAAAAGATGGAATAACCTGAGCTCCAGTTACGAAACACCCAGTATAGATAAAAATAATTTCTTGATATGCGCATCCATAAATCATGCAATTTTGTAATTTAAGTTTTTTTGCTATTTCTTAAAATAAAAGATATCTTCCGATTTCGCACTAAAAACTCACCCTGTATAATATCTTGTAAATATGTTTATTATGTTTTTATCATTTATCAGGGTAAATTTTTAATATTATAAGGTTAAGTTTTAGTTTATTTCATTCATAAAATTGTTAATTTGTTAATAGATTATTGGAACTAAAGTGACATTTTTATAAATGTTGGCTTTTGCCTTTTGACTCTTTTTTACAAATTACGAACAATAATTTATCTATTATTATTTCTATTTATTGGGACTTATTGTTTATGTAATTTTTTGTTATGAATACGCAATAGTAATTTATTTTATGTATTTATTAAATTATTTAATGTTATAAACTCAAATTATGGTTTATTTTATTCAAAAATTTTTACAAAATGTTGACCAAAAATCTACCTATTTTTAATCAGTTCTGTTTATCAAATATATAAATAATAAATATGTATAAAAATATAAAAATGCTTTTATTTTATGCTTATTTTTAGTAAATTTGCGACAAAATACCTATTAGAAATTAGCTATTAATTGACATTGTAAATATCACAAAATGAGAGAATAGTAAAATGAAATGTTATTTAGCAGAATTATTGTGAGCCATTTATTATAATTTTTAGCGCGCCGCGCCGCCGAATGAATTCGGTTAATTGAATTGCGTTAAAGGTCTGCCGGCCATGATACCTGCGACCTGCGAGCGGAGTTTCGTATGCGGCTGCTTGATTTTAAGAAATGAATTAGCTCCGGCTCTTACGCGGAGCACAGCAAGTCGCGTCGGCGCATTTTGCTTCGTATTTACTCGTGCCGTCTATTGTGTCCTATTTCTTCGAGCCAGCAACTGTACAGTTGCAACTGTACAGACGCGACTTGCTGTGCTCCGCGTAAGAGCCGGAGCTAATTCATTTCTTAAAATCAAGCAGCAGCATACGATACTCCGCTCGCAGGTTGCAGTTATCATGGCCGGCAGACCTTCAACGCAATTCAATTAATCGAATTCATTCGGCGGCGCGGCGCGCTACAAATTATAATAAATGGCTCACAATAATTCTGCTAAATAACATTTCATTTTACTATTCTCTCATTTTGTGATATTTACAATGTCAATTAATAGCTAATTTCTAATAGGTATTTTGTCGCAAATTTACTAAAAATAAGCATAAAATAAAAGCATTTTTATATTTTTATACATATTTATTATTTATATATTTGATAAACAGAACTGATTAAAAATAGGTAGATTTTTGGTCAACATTTTATAAAATTTTTTGAATAAAATAAACCATAATTTGAGTTTATAACATTAAATAATTTAATAAATACATAAAATAAATTACTATTGCGTATTCATAACAAAAAATTACATAAACAATAAGTCCCAATAAATAGAAATAATAATAGATAAATTATTGTTCGTAAAAGAGTCAAAAGGCAAAAGCCAACATTTATAAAAATGTCACTTTAGTTCCAATAATCTATTAACAAATTAACAATTTTATGAATAAAAAAAAAACTAAAATTTACCCTGATAAATCTTAAAAACATAATAAATATATTTACAGATATTTACAGATATTTACAGATATTTACAGATATTTACAGATATTTACAGATATTTACAGATATTTACAGATATTTACAGATATTTACAGATATTTACAGATATTTACAGATATTTACAGATATTTACAGATATTTACAAATATTTACAGATATTTACAAGATATTATATAAATATTGACTCCCAACGAATAGGTAATAGTATGTTTGAAATTTATATAAATTAAAGAAATATACAACAAAATATTTATATTTCTCAAACCAAAATATTTCAAAACAAATGTTATAGTAGTTAATAACTTTTTAATATTTTTAAAACAAAAACTATTAAATTAATAATTTTAAAATACGGGAAACCAATGTTACAATTTTGAAATTTACAGAAAATAAACTTTCTGAAATTTTTAAGTCAAATCAAAATTTGGTTTTGAAATTTTTGAAACCAAAAATTATTACAACAAATAAAAATACCCTTTATACAAAAATAAAGATCAAATAGAAAATGAATGGAATAAGGTGACCCCAGATATATAAATGTAATAAATAAAAATTCGATATAACAAGACAATAATTCAAAAACTAATTAAAAATTACCCTTAAAAATCCCTATTACTCCCTAATATTTTACATACGACCCACCCTTTTCAATAACTGTTAGCAGACGACCTTCCATTGAGTTAACTAAATTTTGACAAATATCTGGGATCACCTCATTCCATAAACCTTGTGTATGATCTTTTAGGGCGTCGCGATTTGGCAGGTTAATATCATTCCTCCAGCGCTTTACAATAATTCCCCAGATGTTTTCGATGGGATTCAAGTCTGGGGATTTGGCAGGCCAAGGTATGCAATTTACGGTGCCAGCATGTTCTTCCATGTATTCCCTAACAACGCGAGAGGTATGAACGGGAGAATTATCCTGGACCAATGTTATTGATCCTCCATTTGCCACCGCCAATGGTAAAATGTGATCGTTCAATATTTCCACGTAATTCTCACCGTTCAGCCTCTCATTTACGGGAATCAAGTCCCCAACGCCATGTGATGAAAACCATCCCCAGTATGCCTGCGTGATTCTTCCACTTCGTTTATTTTTCACAACATACCGCTCATCAAATCGGGTACCAACAGGTCTAGTGACGTAACATTTTGAACTGCAGTCTGTACCAAAAACCTTTTCATCACAGAATACCATATTTTCCCAATTTTCATACAAGTGTCCCACTGCGAAATTTACTCTGGCTTCCAAATGTCTAGGCAAAAGAAAACTTTGGAAGCCGCTCTTCTCCTATTCAGACCTTCGGCTTTCAGTCTTCTGGCTACTGTCGAAGTGCTGGCTCGAATTTCAGTTTCTGCTAAGATGTCCGAATAGGTATGAACCGGATTGTTCGTAGCATCTTCAACAATAGCAGCATCCTGTTCCGCAGTGGTCACTTTGGGTGTTGGGTGTGATGGTCTAACATTAACATTGCCCTCTTCTCTGAAGCGGTTGATCCACTTTTGGACGCTATTTTTCTAAATAAAAATATTTTATATCAATATCAAATATTTTTTTAAACTTCTTTAATCTTGTTATAATTAAGGGATGAGAGTCTAACATCAAATAAATACCGGATGTAAACGCTATAAGGGTGACCTCTATAATTTCTTTATTTGTGAAAAAGAAAGTTTTAAAATTTGATTATGTTGTATGGTTCAAGAAAACACATTTTACGCACTATTTTTTTAATATCACTTCTGGTTTTATCGGAAATAATATCAATTTTGTTTTTTAAATAAAATTTGTGATATTTTTTAATTTAAAATTATTCAAATAGTTTTTGAGATATTTAATTTTTAAACTTATAAATGTTGGCTTTTGCCTTTTGACTCTTTTTTACAAATTACGAACAATAATTTATCTATTATTATTTCTATTTATTGGGACTTATTGTTTATGTAATTTTTTGTTATGAATACGCAATAGTAATTTATTTTATGTATTTATTAAATTATTTAATGTTATAAACTCAAATTATGGTTTATTTTATTCAAAAATTTTTATAAAATGTTGACCAAAAATCTACCTATTTTTAATCAGTTCTGTTTATCAAATATATAAATAATAAATATGTATAAAAATATAAAAATGCTTTTATTTTATGCTTATTTTTAGTAAATTTGCGACAAAATACCTATTAGAAATTAGCTATTAATTGACATTGTAAATATCACAAAATGAGAGAATAGTAAAATGAAATGTTATTTAGCAGAATTATTGTGAGCCATTTATTATAATTTGTAGCACGCCGCGCCGCCGAATGAATTCGATTAATTGAATTGCGTTGAAGGTCTGCCGGCCATGATAACTGCAACCTGCGAGCGGAGTATCGTATGCTGCTGCTTGATTTTAAGAAATGAATTAGCTCCGGCTCTTACGCGGAGCACAGCAAGTCGCGTCGGCGCATTTTGCTTCGTATTTACTCGTGCCGTCTATTGTGTCCTATTTCTTCGAGCCAGCAACTGTACGATAACGCGTTCTCGAGATAAATGAGTGGCACGGGTGCTCTGAATCACCCTGTATACGATGGAGGAACTTCACTATACAAGGTGTCCCAAAACGTACCTGCAATATTTTAAGGATGAATTCTAGAACTTATTTAGAGTTGAAAAGTCTATATAAGCATATGTCCTAAATGTAACCGTTAACGAGTTATTGATTGTTGTAGAATTTATCCGATTGGAGTAGTAGGACCCGTTACATGGCCACCACGGTTGCCGGACATGACTCCATTGGATTTTTAGCTTTGGGGTCACATGAAACAGATTTTTTATGCAACTGAATTGCACACAGTTGAAGAATTACGCCAACCAAAGAATACAGCAGTCAGCAACCACATTGGAAACCCAACGATCTCTTTTCCGTCGTGCAGCTTTGTGTATCTAACACAATGGTGAACGAAGTTGCAGACCTATGTTTCTGTTTGGTAATACAGGTACTTGGCGATTAGGCGGGTTGCGTGCTGGACCCAAGTAATGCGGAAGGTTTTTTGGAGGAACCACTTAGCGCTTAGGCTTGATGCGTGCTAGACCTAAGTGGTGTGAGGGGTGGAAGGGACTACTTGGCGCTTAGGCTGGGTTGCGTGCTTGACCCAAGTAGTAGAAGAGAATGAGCAATCATTGATTACTGGTTATATTCTTAAGATAGCAAGCTTATATACTAAAATTTACTACAATGTTTGTAAACTAATTCTACGTCATACTGTATAATTCACTTAATGTATGTTATATTTAATTATGTAATTGAACTTGAGCGGCTAAAGTGCGGCTCCTTGGAATGTGCGCGATATGCAGAATTGCAATAACGCGCCATGAGTAATGCTATTGTTATTAAATTACATTAAGAATGAAGTAAAAAATTAGGTTTAATTTATTAAAATTAAACAATGGTGATAATTTTGAACATCTCTTGTGATAAACAATAATGATGTAATCAATGAAATAATATTTAAAAAAATTCGTTGAATTAAAATTTTACTCAGATAAATTCTACAACAATCAATAACTCGTTAACGGTTACATTTAGGACATATGTTTATAGGGACTTTTCAACTCTAAATAAGTTCTAGAATTCATCCTTGAAATATTGCAGGTATGTTTTGGGACATCCTGTATAATTCAAATACAGAAAACTTATAATTTCTTAATATATGTATAATTAATTATGTATTTTTTTTATTAAAAAAAATTATGAATTTCAAGCATTTTTACTTGCCTAATTGTAATTACAAGAATGAAGTAAAAAATTAAGTTTAATTTATTAAAATAAAACAATGGTGATAATTTTGAACATCTCTTGTGATAAACAATAATGATGTAATCAATAAAATAATATTTAAAAAAATTCGTTGAATTAAAATGTTACTCAGATAAATTCTACAACAATCAATAACTCGTTAACGGATACATTTAGGACATATGTTTATAGGGACTTTTCAACTCTAAATAAGTTCTAGAATTCATCCTTGAAATATTGCAGGTATGTTTTGGGACATCCTGTATAATTCAAATACAGAAAACTTCTACATAACAATTCCACACTTTCAGAGAGACATGAGCTCATTAAAAAAGTCAAAGAGTATGATCCATCGAAGGAGGGTTTGAATTATTATTCAAAAATTTTTATAAATTTTGTGATTTTTATAAAATTTATGTGTAGCATCATTTTCCCAGAAAATTTGCATAAATCAAACATTTTAAAAAAATACATGTAAAATAATTTATGAGCAGAATACAAGTAATTTTAAAGAATGTGACCACAGAGAGGAACTTGTAAGCGAGGTTATTAAGAGCTTGTCCAAGTATTTTATTCTTGAATACATCAAAAACTTAAACCAAATTTTATCTGGAAAAATAATTGTTTACAAGCCAGAAACATTAAGCGATTTGGAGAAAATTGTATATAATTAATATGTCAAACACAAAAAATAGGATCTTTAAATAATTTATTTTTATTTAATATGTTTTCTATTTCTTTTGTAAATGGTATCTGTTTTTAAACTTTTTTAAATTATTATTATACTTTAGCTTTATCTGAAGTTAAAGTATCTTGTATATTTTTTTTTCAGAAAATGCAAATAACTGTTTAAAAAGTTTACTTAATACAGAATACTGTTTAGGTGTTTAGGTAATATTTTTGAAAATAATAGATGAGATTATTTGTAAAATTATTATCTAAATAATATTTTGTTTTAAGTAAACTTTATGTACTTTCTGAAAAACTTCATTTTTTTGAGTTGTGTCACTTTAGAAATATGCCTGTGATATGTATTTTCGTTTTAAATTTTAATTAAATATCTGTACCATTTTATAGTAATTTTTATGTGTATAATATTAATTTCCTTCTATATAAATTAGTTGTATGCATTTGTTGAGTGATATTATTATTGTCTTATTAGAAACATAAAAAAAAAGTTCCTTTTAAATATTAGAATTGTATAAAAATACTTTTAATGAGAAAAATGTAAGTAACCCAATAAAGATAAAGGTTAAATATTATTTATTTGTTTTTTTCCACCACCCAAGAAACAGTCAGAATGATCCTTTTAATATTTAAACATTTTTAATATTTAAAATACAAAAGAATAAAGGGACCGACTTGAATTTACCGCTTTCGGTAAATATTTTGGGGTTAGGAGTACAGAGGGCGCTACTTTTAGCATGTCAAAAATGATGGGCGGGTTACCGTGCCGTGAATATACATGTATGTATAATTAAATGATGACAATGGAATTCGCATACAGGGTGTCCCATTTTAATCTTGTCAGGGGAATTTACATCAGACAAAAACGGTTTCCGAATAAAATTTTGATGGTTTGGTGGGGGACGTACGATGCTGTAATAAATTTCACCCCCAAACCCCCTGGGGGTGGATAAGGGGGGTGACTTTAAAATCTAAAATGGAACCCCCTATTTTTTATTACAGACTCGAAAAGAGCATCAAAAACGATGTAGGTTTTATCCAGGAACTTTTTTTTCGCAACAGGTTGCGCTGTAATCGCAAAAACTTGCTTTTTTCGTGAAACGTAAGATTAAGGTTTTGATGGCAATTTAAAATTTAAAAAATGCCATGATCTCTTCAAATGAACTCTTTTTTAACCCTTTGGAGGCGAGGTATCGAACAAAGTTTGATTACTACACAAAAAACCCTAAATTCTTAAAATGAATAGTCACAAAAGTAACTCTAGACTAAGAATATTTGTTTGAATTATTGACTGAAGTAAATTAAATTATTTTATTAATTAAATTAACAAATAAAATAAATAATTAATTAAATTAATAAAATAATTTAAGAAGATATGTTTGAATAATACTTGACTGAAGTAAATTAAATTATTTTATTAATTTAATTAATTAATTAAATTAACTAATTAAATAAATAATTAATTAAACTTCATTGGACCCAAGTGTCCCACCTTCCTTATTTTAAATGATTTTTTTTGCAATTAAGTTAATAACATTAAATTTAAACAAAATTTTTATCCAAGAGATTTCCTGTAGATTTTATTACTTTCAAGACGTGGAAGATGGTTATGTTAATCAGCAAAATTAACGAACTTACTATTAAACATAATATTGTTTAAATTTAATATTATTAACTTAATTGCAAAATATTTCATTTAAAATAACGAAGTTGGGGCAGTTGGGTACAACTACCGGTGTAAATGAAGTTGCATAAAAATACGATTTTCAAATGGGCGTAATTCCGAAAGTATTAATCGTGGACCACACTATGCTAGGTCAATTTAATGGTATTTTTATGGAGAACAGGAAAATGCAAAAATATGCTGGGTTTTCCATTTAAAATAAGAAAGTTGCCATTCACTTCCGGTATAACCGGAAGTTCCAAAAAATCAAAAATACCTTTTTTAGAAAGTTCGCAATTAGATTCCTCCGTAGACAAATTTTCAGAATCAAAAACATAACCGTTCAAAAGTTAGCAGGGTGGGGGGGATTTACTTTATGTCCTCACGGTATAAATAATAATATATGTAATATACACATACACATATTTTCAATAACGTAAAATGGGGTTACATATTATCAATTGGGGGGTTAGTTTGATCAGTTTTAAATTAAATTTACTTTTGTTTATAACCTTTTTCAAAAGTTTTTTTTTTAGATTAAACAAATCTTATAATGGAAAATTCTTTATCTTTTGTTTTTGATGATAATTAAAAAATTGTTACACACCTTTTTCTAATAAGCTTGATAAAACTTACCCCGTGAGATATGAATCTAACCCCATTTATGGTAATATAAAATATTTAAAATAACAAAAACTTTCAATCTTATTCCGTATTCCTTCTTCTATTTCGCCCACCATCACGATCGGACCATGTCCTCAACCAAGTTTTTATCACCTTCTCAACTTCCTGTAGTGTGCAATTTTTTGCCAAGGGATTTTGGCGAACCACAACTAAAACAACAATAAGTATATAGGAGCTAAAATTTTCTTAAATGGAATTCACATTTTATTCAAATTTATTCCACAAACTAATGGGTAGATTTATTGCAAAACTGTAAGGCCTTACCGGAAATATCTGTAAAGTTTGTTATATGGGGTGCAATATGGTTACCTTACACATGCATTTTTACAGCCTTATAGGTTATTTGCACAGACCTATTAATTTTGATATTTAGAAGAAAATTTTTAACTTACACATTATTAATTTTTAAATGCCACTTTATTATTTCTGCCTGCCCAATTGCCTTTTGCAGCCAATTCATTAGATATTAGTCTCCAAAAACCATCCTTCCCTTCAATAATTTGCAAGGCAGAACTCTAAAAAGGGTGGTATATTGTACTCAAGATATTTTTATGAATAATATTCTAAATACAAACTCTAAACAAACAAACTTATGGCGTAATAGGAAGAAAAAGCGCGAAAAAATTATAGGTTAGGATCAAAAATGAAAAATGGATCGTGAAATAATTAGGAATTAACCAAGATAGTACTTACGCTTCTTTTAAATCCATTGCACTACTTTATTTAATATTCATCAATATTTAAGGCAAAATTTATTATCGCAATAAACAAAATTAATTCTCACTTTTTCTAAATCCGACGAGATCTGTTTAATCCAATGTTTATCCTCGTCGCCAATATTATATTTGATACTATGAAGGTTGGAAATAACTGTTGACACCACTATTTTGTACTAATTGTCTGTATTTTTACTAAATTACACTATCAGTCTTTGAGGTACTCTAATTACATACTGTGTTACTTGTTGATCGTGTTTCATGTGCACTGTGTTGCATAACATACATAACACTTCGGAATCTACCAAATAAAAGAGCAAATGATCTCTCGATTACTTGTATGATTACTTATATGGGATACTATTCTATTAAAATTCCTCTTCTGTGCATTCAAATTGCCTCTTGCAATATATGGTGGTATACACCAATCTAAGATTGGTATGCTATTCATTAAGAAAAAAATCATCTCGATTTCTCATTGCACCCTTGTATAAATCGCTGTTGCGAAATATTCTTGTATCACTGACAGACCCTATATACCCCGTAAAAATGCCAGTAAATTTTAATGTAGCATTACAGGTAGCTTGTAATACTATAGCGTAATTACATTTTCTTGTAATGTAAACCTCTGACCTCTGAATCACGTTTAGGTGCTTTTATGGGCACGAATGTTCCATCAATAGCTCCAATGCAACCATTTAAGCCAGGTATTCTTTGAAATTGTTCTTTACTTGCTTCATGTTCTTCTATGGTAGAAGGCCAGTAAATAATATTATTCGCAAATGAATTTAAAACTGTAACAATTTTAAAAAAGCTGTAATTTAAAGATGATTTTCCCATATCAAATCTTTCACCCACTGATCTGAAAAATAAGTACATCAATATGTATTACTAATTAATATACATACAAATGTAACATAATACAACAATTTATTATTTAATAAATGAATATATACCGTTACGCGAAATCCCATAACTCACGGTAATCGCTCTGCGGGAGTTTTCCGAAAGTTTATCGTTGGGAAAAACACCTGCCACCTAAGAGGATTAAAAAAGTGTTAAAGGACGCAAGCCCATGACGCTAAGTAGGATCTGACTACCTGTGACTACCTGCCACTCGAAGGATTACGCAATAGATCACACTTTTTCCAGAGGCAGATTACTTAAACGGCTGTGGTTTAAACAATGGGTCTTTAAGGATAATATTGGTCGCCCAAAAAATCAGATAGATTTTTTACGACAAGGCGATATATTTGGCATGACGCAAAACCGAGGTTTTTATCGCATCTGGTTTTCTGCACGGTCTCAACGGCCGAAGATGCCGGAAGCCATGTTGAAGTTTGGAACTTTCTCTTTGGAACGCATGCCACATAAAAGGACCCCACATCTGATTACCACCCGTTTACATCCCTAAACTGCACCGCCTAACCGGCTTTTCGTAAAAATGCCAAAAAGGACAATGTGCACGTACAGCTAGGGACGACGCCATAAGAACTTGCCGTAAACCAAAAAATAGTCTCGAACCCCCAATAAAGTTTCTAAACGCGAATTAATAGAGGTGGGGGACAGGAGCATAAATAGTCAGACATCCAACAGGACGCTCTCTTCCTTTTTTTTTATCTCGTTATAAGCTTGACCGACGTGCTAAGTGCAATCGTCGCCAAGCCCTCCGAGTTTTTTTTTGTTTTTCCGCTCTTCGCGACGCTTATAGACTCCATAAGTGTGGTGAATAGTGGTTCCTGTGTTACCAGCATTCTGCGTATTTCAAACATTCTACCGCTCTGCACCCAACACCGAGAACTAATGAGAACTACCTGTGCCGTGTGCTAAGTCACTTTAACAGGTAAGTATTAGGTATTAGCCCTTCCTCAGTGGAGCAGTACCACCTACCTGCAAGACTGCAAGGCACCGGAAACTTCCAGAGTCAAACCGTAAGTTTTTGAACAGATTAAGTGTGCACCTGAGTACAGGTGATTAGCTCTGTGTCGAAACTACCTGCGCGTTCGACTCGGACCTAACAGTGCGGTATTAGCGGCGTTGAAATGACGACAGAAGAACAAGTCTGCAAGTTCCGGGGCTCCACTTGACCGTTCGCTCGCGACGGCAACGTCCCCTTAAAAACATAAACTGACACTACGCTCGACATTGTCTTGGATCAAAACCAGCCTTGTACTTATAGAGGCATCGTCCAAGACGCACTAATAACCACAATGTTCCTAGTAACATCTTTTCTGTATCCATTCTACTTCTTCCAATTTTTTTTAACTTTTTTCAATTTCATATGGACAAGAGGTAAAAAACTATCAAAAGTTCTGCGAGTGATTCTGAAGTGGTTTTGAAATAATATTTCGGACATATTTGGTATTATTCTGTCCACATAATTTAAAATTCTAGTAGGTTTATTTTTTGATGATATATTAACTTCTTCGTCCTCGAGAAACGGAGGTAACACATTTAATTTAGAAAAAAAGTTCCATTGATAGAGAAATGGCAATTACACCAAACTTTCGCTTTCTAGATTGCAAATCCATTTTAATGTTATCACAGATTACATCCACAATTATTATAACCTAAAATTTTTTTCAAATATCACACTCGCGTTCTATCCAAAGGCGTTCATAAAGCACGTGTAAGGTACTGTCACGTGATCTACCCATCACTCTACCCCCAATCAGAGTTTTAGAACGCACTCCTGGGTTTTACTCACGTTTTACTCACGGGTATGCAAAGGGTATGGGCGAAGTGGAAGCAAAAGTTCTATGGTCTCAGACCGGAGTGAAAACAGCTAGATGACTAAACCACTTCACTCTAGTCAAGTCACATGACTGATGGAAATGACAAGCCGCTAAAACTTTTATTATTATGTCAGGTTATGTTTTATGTTTCATTTCCCTTAGTCCGTGATGTAAGTAAAGACATTAAATTTTATTCATCATTTAGAAAACCTTTACCTCTTAAAAGAATGACATCCTTTAAGTTAAAATTTAATTATGCCTGCAAATTTCCAAATTGTGATAACAAATACTATAGATTACCTAACAATAAAAGATTTTTTAAATTTCCTACCGTTGATGTTATTTTAAATAAATGGCAAGAAATTTGTAATTTAAAGGATGTTGATTGTAAAAATTTTAAAATTTGCGAAGATCATTTTAACTCAACATTAAAACCGGATTGCCTTCCAAAATTTGCTTTTTGTGGCTTTGAAGTGGGCAGAATTTCTAAATCTTTTATTAGGGAGGATGCTCAAAAAGATGAAATTATAGAGGGTAGTGAATTATTAAATGATAGTGTTTTCGTTGAGGATAATTCTCGGGATAATTGTAACGTAGAAGTTGGTTTTCTTGAGGATAGAGATGAAATAAGTGTAGGTCTTCATTCAGTTGATACCTCAAGTAATATTGAAGGTGAGGTTGATTATAGTGATTTTTCATTTCTTTCTGAAAATGTCGTGGAAAAGGGTGGTTTTCTGAGGAAATTAAATACTTCGGAGCGTAATTTAACTCCAAGGGAAGAAAAAATCAAAAAATGTATGATATTCATCGGTCAACAACTAGTAAGGTTTGTAAATTAAAAAGGTGTTTAGAAAAGGAACGAAATAAGCTAAAATATTTTGTCGATCTTCAAAATTCAGGGTGTTTTGAGTTCATCAATGAAAATTTAAATGACGTCACTAAAAATTTTATTAAACCCCAAATTAGAAATGTTTTCAAAAGTTTTGGTGGTAAAAGTTGGACAAGTGAGGATAAGGCCTCTTTCTCTTTATAAAAGGAGTCCCCGTTTATATCGTTATTTAGGACATCATTTTCAATTGCCATCTATTAGAACTTTAAAAACTTGTTTATCAAATATTTTTTTTGACACTGGTATCAATAAAAATCTTTTCGAAAATTTAAATGGGCAGGTTGATAAATTAGACAGATTGGATAGGTATTGTTCTTTGATGTTTGACGAAATTTTTTTGTCTGAGGGCTTTTATTATGAACTATCAAAGCAAAAAATTTGTGGTTTCGAAGATTTAGGCCATGGTCGTTTTAATCGGAAAGCAAATCATGCTTTGGCCTTTATGGTAAAAGGTCTTTGTAAAAACTTTAAACAAGTGGTCGCTTATTATTTTACAGTCAATATGATTTCAACTCTGAATTTAAAAAAATTAATTGTCGAGATAATATCCCAACTTCAATCTATAGGTTTAAATATTCAAACTACTGTCTGTGATCAGGGAAGTACAAATGAATCAGCTTTAAATCAATTGTGTTCAGAAAATCTAATTAATCGCACTAATCATCACTTTCTTGTTAATGGTAAAAAGGTTTTTGTTATCTTCGATATACCCCACCTGTTAAAAAATACTAGAAATTCTTTATTGAGACATTCCATTCAATTCGAAAGTAATGAAATTGCTAAGTTTGAATATATTAGGAAAGCATTCGAAAATGGGACATTTAGACAACTTTATAAATTAAAACCCGAACATTTTGAGTTAAAAGATTCTTATATGAAAATGAAGGTTAAAATTGCAGCTCATTAATTAAGTCATTCTGTTGCGGCTAGTATAGAGGTGGCTCACTTGTTGAAGGATTTACCTGCAGAATCTTTACAAACTGCAGAGTTTGTTCATATTATAGAAGCATTATTTGATTCTTTAAATGGTAGCCAAGTAAATTCTTCTGATGGTAAAGTTTATCGCTGTACAATCTCAAAAAATTCATCCCGTGTTGATTTTTGGAATTCTTTATTACCTAAAGTTGCTAGTTGGAAGTTGTTAGATTTAAAATCAGGAAAGGATTGTTCTTCAAAATTTTCATTTGTTAATGGTTGGTTAATTACTATGAAATCAGTTTTACCTTTGTGGGAAGTTTTAAGAAAGGAAGGCTTTCAGTTTTTATCTACCCGTTCAGTAAATGAGGATCCGGTTGAAAATTTATTTAGTATCATTAGACAGCATGGTTTTGCAAATAACACTCCCACATGTCATCAATTTGTAGCAGCGTTGAAATCTGTGATAGTCAATAATTTTGGATCACCTCTTGGTAGAAACAGTAATTGTGAAGAGGATTATGGTAGTGCATTAGATTATCTTTCAAATCTTTTTAATGAAAGCTCTAAAAATGTTAGTGGGGAAAATGGTCAAAGGTTTCAGGATACAGGGGAGATAAATAGCGATGGTAATTTTGAAATATCAGAAGAAATTCAGGAAGAATTAGATTGTCAGATATTGGGGAAGCACAGGGTTCAGCAATATAAGGCTGGATACGTTTTAAAAAAACTGAATCCCTCTAAAGATTGTGTGACTTGTATGAATAGTTTATTTTCTGAGCACGTTGGTGATAGAAATTTGTTTATTTCATTGAAAGAGTAGGACGATGATGTTTTTAAGTTAAATTACCCTAAGGATTTAGTTACAGATTATGTGCAGACAATTCATACGTATGTTTTCGATTTTCTTCATAAATATTTTTGACCTTATAACATAAATAATCCTTTCCTTTCAAATTGCATGGATAAGTAAGTATTTTGAACAGGTAGGTATATCTAATTTTTTTTATTTCATAAAATTTTGAACTTTATACTTGATAATTTTTGTATGTAAAATTGTGTTTTATTAAATTCTGTAAGTTATTAATCCAGAATAATTTAGTAAAAAATGTAAAGCAGCAAATGAATATGCGGCTTTAAAATTTTTGCTAAATTATTATTAAATTGTTATACAAAATATTTGAACTGGAATCAATACGCGGTTTAAATTTCGTGGCATTCTAATCCGATCTTGCCCGACGATATACGATCGCTCACGATCTAGACTGGAGTGAATTAGCGTAAAACAATCTCACGCACTTCGGGTTGATTAAAATTTGTTTCCTCGGATTTACATGGCATTGACCGTTGATTGAAGTATTGGGAAGATAGTCCACCACCGCAGCGTTGCCAGATTTACAATGATTCCTTGTATTAAAATACATAAAAAAATAATTTCTTTAATGATTTTTTTATTTAACTGATTAAATAAGCATAAATAATGTCAAATTAATTGTAGGTAAAAAGACTAAACCAGGTGATGAACCTGAAATACGAGTGTGTATAGATTATCGTGGGTTAAATGCAATTACCAAACCAGACTTTTTCCCTTTGCCGCATTTAAGTGATACGATTGACCAGTTAACGGGTAGCAAATTATTCTCAGTAATGGACTTAGCGTCGGGTTATTTTCAAGTGGAAGTGCAACCGGAAGATAGAGAAAAGACTGCTTTTAGTACGACCAAAAATCATTATGAATTTGTTCGTATGGGTTTCGGATTACGTAATGCACCTGCTACTTGGCAAAGACTAATGTATGCGGTTTTAACGGGTTTAACGGGACTTATATGTTTAGTGTATTTGGATGACATAGTATTTTCCAGTGACAATTTAATATTTCTTAGATTGCGCGAGAACAATTAAAATAGAAACCTAGTAAATGTTGTTTCTTCAAACAGAAAGTAAAATACTTAGGTCATATTATTTCGGGAGAAGGTTGCCAAACAGATCCTGAAAAAACAGAGATAATTAAAAATTATCCAAGGCCGAAAAGCGTTAAGGAAATTAGAGCATTTTTTAGGACTTGTAGGATTTTATCGGAAATTTATTCCAAAATTTTCAGATTTAGCTAAACCTTTAACACTATTAACTAAAAAGGATAGTAAATTAGCATGGAATGATGTGCATGAAATTAGCGTTGATTACCCCTCCTATTCTAAAATATCCAGATTTAATAAAAGATTAAATAAAAGATTAAATTGATATGTACACATAAAAGCAAAATTCCGTTTTCATATGAAGTTGGAGCATGTTGTATTCTCTTTGGTGCTGCAATAAACTCTTCATGAAAGACAAGGTAGTGGGATGATATTAAAAGACATCTCACTACACATGTCTTTCATGAAGCCATTACCAAAATAATCCGAAACGTTCACACAATCATTGCGTTTAAAAAAAGTAGTACGTAGTGAAAATAAAATGTTAAACTTACGGAGATGAATTCGTAAATGAGGTGGACTCCTTCTTTGTTGGTGAAGGCGAGTAGCGAAGGACATACTGTAGCATTCCAATTTTACCCCTCATTATATTTCTAAAAGCGAATTAAATTAATGTTAACATCTTGTTTGGCCTGAGTAATGTTATTAAGAAGTTAGAGACTAATACCTGCTTGAGGTGATGATTGTTCTCCTTTAACTAAGAATGTTTTATCTGCCAGAACCCAGATAAGCTTTCACCACCTTAGCCCTAACAACTTGAGGATGTATCTATCGATAAAGAGCGTTTTAAGAACTTTTATAGAGTTCCAGTTCCTATTTTGTTCAATCAGCTGCTGCAATGTTTTGATTATGCCATTTTTAGCTTTTTAGGTTATCCTTCGCAGGCAACTTTCGTTTTCAGCTGCTACAGGTACAGTCCTGTTCAATCAGGCGATATTTAGGTCGTTTCGCTAACAACTGTGTAATTGACTACTGGGTTTTTCTTGGTAATTACAACGGAAATAGGTCCTGGCGTAGATGTATTGAGGGTAGTTGACCTACTGTGGACGTTTTATCGGCTTGAACGAAAACGATTGTTGGGTTTAGTTTGAATTCAAACTGCCGCCTTTTAGGGGCCTTTCTTGATTTCCCCGCGTCACGTGAGGATTAGGAATTTGGAATTTCCGGCGATGGAGGTTTTTTCCTCGTGAGATCTCATCGCGAGCGGTTGAGCTAGTGCTCTAATTTTTGATCCGTTCCTGTTGGTCAGGCCATCATTTTACATCTTGTTAACTGAAGTGGTTGAAGTTCGTTTCTATGGCACTTTATTAATTTAATCAACCGCTCGATGGATTCAATTTAAGGCCGCCTAATATCTAGAGGCCTTCATTTTATGGTGATTTCGGCGCTAATTGGTTCCAGAGGTGGAAGTCTGTAAGCTATACGATAATTTTCTTACAACGAAAAAATCGTTTTGTTGACTATGTTGCTTGGTGACAGATTATCTATTTCTCTTCCTTGTGCACGTTTTGTATTTGTTGAAAAAAGATAAAATCCGTCACAATAGCAACATATTCAACAAACGATTTTTTCGTTGTACGAAAACAATCGTATAGCTTACAGACTTCCACCTCTGGCGAGGGCCCTAATCAAACAAATGATAAAATCACTTTGCTCAATTGTGCTAAACCTAATTTTTTCAGGTTTATTATTTGAAATACAAAAGAAACTTGTTCAAATAAACTTGTTTAATTTAAGGCTAGGGATTTATTTTTATTTTTTTATCACGCTTAACTGGTGATAGTAGACGTGAAAATAAGTCGATTTGACCCTATTTATCTATATCCAAAAATGCACCCCTCAGAAGTTATAAGCTTCTGAAGTTCATTTAAAAAATAGCTATTTTTAGTACAAGTGAGCAAAGTGTATGACTTTATCATGAGTTTGATTGTTGGGCGCCCGAGCCGACAGGCGAGGGCCCTAATCAAACGAATCATAGAATCACTTTGCTCACTTGTGCTAAACCTGATTTTTTCCATTTTCGTTAAAATTATAAGTACTTTAATTACTAATTATATTATCTATTTTTTTGAAAATTTTATTGTCAAGCTGCTTTTTAGCTGGTTGTACTAGTCCGAGTTGATCAGAGAGAATAGAAGATGTTCTATTATGAGCAGTTTCGAATGTCCGTAGCAGTTCGAACAAAATTGTTTGCTTTTTGTAATTTGGGTTATTATAACTTCTGTGATTTTAACATAACCTCTAACTCTAACCCCATCTAAAAATGTTAAGTTCTTCCATAAACCATAAATGTGTATTATAGGATTTTCGCATTAAACAGACTTAAATAAAGGCAGAAATTATTTATTTATAACTATATTATTTAGTTAAGTGGAGCAACATAATAAAAATTTATTTAGATGTATAAATATTAATTACGCAATTCGAAACACCACCAAAATTGTTCCCAATGCTATTTGAAGTACTTGCCTGTTAGTAGGCAATTTATTATAATATCACTCTGTATAATTCTAGAACGAACGCAGCCAAAAAAAATTGACATATAGTTTTTTGACAGGTTAACCTAACAATAAGTAGTGAAACCACGTTTTAATTAATAGATTGTATTAATGCTAATTCTTGAGTGCATAATCAATAAATACTTTTATTTACCACACTACTGCATTTTAATAACCAAATATTATCAGGTTATGGGCCCAGGCATTCTATGTTGGTAAATAAATTAAGGAATTAAAAATAGTTTGGTTTCAAGATCCGTTCAAGTTTTTTGTGGTGTACGATTTTAATTTGGAAAATGGAGGAAAAATCGGCAATGCATATAGGGAAACTTACAGGCCAGGAAAATTGGAAAGTTTGGAAATTTCAAACACAGATATCCTTGAAACAAAAGGTCTGTTAAATACAGTATTGGGAACAGACGTTTGTGCTCAAGATGCTTCTGCAAAGCTAAAAGAGGAATTTGAAGACAGGGAACCAAAGGCTCAATTCGCAATCGTATCAGGGTTAAGTGAGGGACCAACATGCCATATTTTAACTTGTGGATCTGCAAATGAGATGTGGTGCAAGTTATTGAGCATTTATGAGTTTAAATCTGAAACAAGCGTTCATTTAGTACAACAGAAGTTTTTCGCAGCAAAATTTGACCAATCCAGTGGTATTGCAGACTTTGTCTCATCGTTACAAGACCTGGTAAACCAGTTAAAAGGCCTAGGTGAAGAGGTGTCGGAAAGAATGTTAATAACGAAAGTGTTAATGTCATTACCAGAAAACCTGAAGCATTTTGTATCTGCTTGGGAATCAGTGCCAGTCGAAAAACAAAAACTAAATGAGTTGCTCGCTAGGCTGCTAATTGAGGAAGAACGATTAAATGGAAATGTTGCTGAGGCATCCACTTCGGCATTTAAGGTGACCAAGACAAATACCGGATCAATCAAGAAATGTTTCTTATGTGGAAAGTCAGGTCATTTTAAACGAGATTGCAAAGCAAATATGTGTCGTTATTGTAAGAAACCAGGCCATGTTATCAATAATTGTCCTGTGCTAATCGACAAGAAAAAGCCAACTGAAACTGAAAAATATGAGGGTAAAGCCAATTCCCGGAAACAGGCGTTTTTCAGTGCAGCATTTCTGAACAAGGAAATTCCAAAGGATTTATGGTACTTAGACAGTGGTGCTAGTGAACACATGTGTTCAAGAAAGGAACTTTTCAGTGCATACAAAGAATTCTCTCAGAACAGATCAATAAGAATAGGTGATGGTAACTTAATCGAAGCGTTGGGCTCTGGTACAGTAGAAGTTATTGCAAAAGTTGGAAGCAAATCTTTTAATACAGAATTAACTGAAGTGTTATTTGTTCCAAAGTTACAATGTAATCTATGCTCAAAAGGAACTGCGTTAGATAAAGGTTATACGATGCTGGCTGACAAGTCGACCAGTCAGTTTATAAACAATAAGAATGATGTGTGCGCCGAAGCAAAGAGACAAGGAAAATTATATGTAATGAACTTTGAAATCAAGCCTCAAGAGTGTAGTTTAATGAGTAAGCTACAAAAGGACAGTTTAAAGCTGTGGCATCAACGTTTGGGACACCAAAATTTCAAGTACGTTAAGGACTTTTTAAAAAGGGAAGGTATTGACTACGAAAGTTCAATCGAGTTTTTCGAACCCTGTCAAAAGGGGAAGTTCAAAAGGTTACCTTTTCCTGAATCAACTTCCAGATGCAAAGCCCCAGGTGAATTGGTTCATGTAGATCTGTGTGGTCCAATGGAACAGACTTCTCTTGGTGGATCAAAATATTTTCTAGTCCTAAAAGATGATTACAGTAACTACAGAACAGTGTACTTCCTTCGGGACAAATCTCAGGTATGCAGAAAAATTCAAATTTATCTAAAATGGGCCGAAAATTTAGGAAATCGAGTTAAAATGATTCGATCAGATAATGGCACAGAAATAGTAAACAAGGATGTGCAGAAACTTCTGGAAGACAATGGTGTAAGCCATCAGTGTACGGTGCCCTATTCTCCACAACAGAACGGTCGAGCTGAAAGGGAAATGCAAACCATCGTTGACGCAGCCCGTACAATGCTAATTGCTGGAGGCTTACCGAAGATTTTATGGGCAGAGGCTGTAAACACTGCAGTCTACCTCATAAATCGAACAGGAAAAAGTCCAAATGCTGAAACAACACCGTTTGAATCTTGGGGAAATAAGAAGTTTGAGGTATTTCATCTTGGAGTATTTGGAGATGAAGTTTATGCGCATATTCCCAAGGAGAAGAGGAAGAAATTAGATCCGAAAGCCAGGAATGGAATTTTTGTAGGCTATGATGATGCGGTTAAAGGTATCAGAGTGTTCTATCCAGAATCTAATTGTATCGAGTTTTCTAGAGACTACAAATTCACACCATCCACAGCTCCAATACTGAAGGAGGCCAAAGACAACATAATTAATCCAGAAAATTACAGTGAAGAAGTAGATCTACTAGAGAATGATTACGAAGAAGAAGAGGAAAATCAGATTCAAGATCCTGAGGAAATAGATCAACAAGAGAGTGACTATAATCCTGAAAATGACAGTGATAATACTGAAGAAGAAAATGGTTGTGGAACCCCTGAAAATGCAAATCCACGACAGAAACGAATTCGTCACCCACCAAAACATCTTATCAACTATGAAACAGATTTAGATAATGCGTTTATGGGATCAGTTGATGACGAACCAAAATCATTTCAAGATGCTATGGATAGTCCAGAAGCTGAGGAATGGAAAAGGGCAGTTAATGAAGAGTTGAACTCTCTCGTGAGAAATAATACATGGGTAGAAGTAAGCTCAACTAATAATGTCAACACTGTTGGAACGAGATGGGTATTTAAACGAAAAAAATCAGAAGATGCAAGTAAGCAACAGTATAAAGCAAGACTGGTTGCAAAAGGTTTTCAACAAAAGATTCCAGACTTATCAGAGATTTATGCTCCAGTTGCAAAGTTGACTACTATGCGAATTTTACTATCGTTAGCTGTTAAATTCGACTATCGAATTCATCAAATGGATGTCAAAAGTGCATTTCTCAATGGAGAAATAAATGAGGAAGTGTACCTAGAAATTCCAGATGGTGTAGAGTGTAAGGAAAAAGGTAATTTCCTAAAACTAAATAAAGCAATATATGGGTTAAAGAAATCACCAAGATGCTGGAACGATAAGTTTAATGATTTTATTACGAAAGAAAATTTTGAACGTTCAAAGAATGACTACTGTTTATATTTTAGACAAAGAGGAAACAATAGAGTTTTCGTGTTATTGTATGTGGATGATCTCCTGATTGTAGGTTCAAATGAAAAGGAAGTTAGAAAATTGAAACAAAGACTCTCCGAAACGTTCGAAATGAAGGACATGGGAGGAATTTCCACTTACTTAGGACTAAAGATAAATCAAAACATTCAAAATGGAACCATTGAGATTGATCAGACTGACTATATAAGTACGATTCTGAAGTTAAACTTAATGGAGGATTGTAAGCAAATTTCAACTCCTCTAGATCCAAATTTTAAGATAAATGAGTTGAAACGAGAAGAATCGGAAAGCAAAGACATTGAGCATAAATGTAGACAGCTGATTGGAAGTCTAATGTATGCAACATTGGGGAGTCGACCTGACATATGTGCATCCTTAAACATTTTGAGTCGATTTCAAGGTCGAGCTTCAGAAGCACTATATAAGAACTTAAAGAGGGTGCTACGTTACCTAAAGGGTACAATTGATTTGAAACTAAGGTACTGCAAAACAAGTGAAGTTATGATTGAGGGTTTTGTAGATGCTGATTGGGGAAGCGATGTTGAAGATAGGAGATCAACTTCAGGATATGCGTTTAAAGTTTATGGAAACACCGTATCTTGGGCATCCAGGAAACAACAAACTGTAGCCCTATCATCAACGGAATCAGAATATGTTGCACTCTCTATGGCTGTGAGTGAAGCGTGCTGGATACGTAACATGCTAATTGAACTGCAGGTTGGCAACATGGAAGTAAAGGTTCTGATTAATGAAGATAATCAGTCAGCTATAAAGGTTGCTCGAAACCCCGAGAAACATAATCGTCTCAAACACATAGATATGAAACACCACTTCATCCGAGAAAAGGTAGCAGAAGGAATATGGGATCTACAGTACATCCCAACCGGGGATCAAATAGCAGATGTTCTTACTAAAACGGTTGCTAAAGTGATTCATGAAAAACATTGTAAAAGCTTGGGTTTGTTCTAATCTTGTGTTATATTAATAATTAATTGAGGGAAGGTGTTAGTAGGCAATTTATTATAATATCACTCTGTATAATTGTAGAACGAACGCAGCCAAAAAAAATTGACATATAGTTTTTTGACAGGTTAACCTAACAATAAGTAGTGAAACCACGTTTTAATTAATAGATTGTATTAATGCTAATTCTTGAGTGCATAATCAATAAATACTTTTATTTACCACACTACTGCATTTTAATAACCAAATATTATCATTGCCGAATTAACAGTATTGTTATTGTTGGTTTGTTGATTTATTTCGTAACAAGTAACAGGTTCTGGGGCAGGTACAGTTTCGATACTACCTTCGCCGGTATGAAGTGAACTGAGGAATCTAATTGCGAACTTTCTAATAAAGGTATTTTTGATTTTGTGGAACTTCCGGTTATACCGAAAGTGGATGGCAACTTTCTTAGAATAAATGGAACACCCAGTATATTTTTGGATTTTCATGTTCTCCATAAAAATACCTTTAAATTAACCTAGCATAGTGTGGTCTACGAGTAATACTTTCGGAATTACGCCCATTTGAAAATTGCATTTTTATGCAACTTCATTTACACCAGAATTTGGACCCAAGTGCCCCAACTTCTTTATTTTAAATGATTTCTTCTGCAATTAAGTAATAACATTAAATTTAAACAAAATTTTTATCCAAGAGATTTCCTGTAGATTTTATTACTGTCAAGACATGGAAGGTGGTTATGTTAATCAGTAAAATTAACGAACTTACTATTAAACATAATTTCGTTTAAATTTAATATTATTACCCTAATTGCAAAATATTTCATTTAAAATAACGAAGTTGGGGCAGTTGGGTACAACTTCCGGTGTAAATGAAGTTGCATAAAAATACGATTTTCAAATGGGCGTATTAATCGTAGACCACACTATGCTAGGTCAATTTAATGGTATTTTTATGGAGAACACGAAAATGAAAAAATATACTGGGTGTTCCATTTAAAATAAGAAAGTTGCCATCCACTTCCGTTATAACCGGAACTTAGTGGCGGCGACACTAAGTCTAGTGTGATAAAACTTTTCAAGGTGTTGCATTAACTTTATGTCCGCACGGTATGAAGAGAGATGTATTGGGAGAAGTCATCCTAATAAAAATGTATTTAGAAGATTGGAACAAAGAGTAAGAGAAACCGGTAGGTAGCTTCCTATTAATAGGAACAGATCGTGGTCGAGGAAGAAATGTGAGAAATCCAGAAATGGAATATTCTTCAGTGCGTCGAAGAAGACCCTATACGAACCACCTGAGGAATTGCAGACGAATTAGGTGCTGATAGAAAATTAGTTTGGGACGTTTTGAATCAAGAACAGTACCATCCATATCATTACTGCAAGGTACATGAATTATTACCTCAAGGTTACAATCACCGACTAATTTATTGTAATTGGTTACTTATAAAAGTTGAGGAGGATTGAAATTTTACGTCAACGGTGATTTGGACTGACGAGGCTAATTTCAGTATGGATGGAATGTTTAACCAACATAATTGAACAAGTTCCTAATAGGGGTTTTTGATGACTTGTGATTTTGTAGATACCACTGGAGTGCGGCCTCACACTCCTGTTTGTAGGCTTGGAAAGTGGTAGTTGTAGCTGAGTAAAGACGATTGTTCAATACTACTTTTATTAAGAAATTGGCTGGCTTATATACAAAAAATGCTTAATGTTATGACGTAGTTACACAAAAATATAGTAAAATTTTAAGGAGTTTGCATTCTTCCTTGCTGATGGCTGTAAATTTTGGTTGTGCTGCAGGTCGTTGGTGTGGCGGTGAACTTCTCGATTGCGACATGCCGTGCGTAAAATTGATGACACTAGCGCTGCCCTCAATAAATTACTAATTAAATAAACGTTTAAATTTGGATTAAAATTAAAAAATATGTTTTATTTGGGATTAAACATTCTGCCGACTCCGAAGACCGAAGATGGCGTTGGCTTCCTGGTGATCCTATTGTGGTTCCGTGCCGAGAGGTTCCAATACCATTTCTTCCACAGGCGTGTCATTCTGGTTGGGTTTTTGTCGGTTGAGTTTTTTCCTAAGACTACAGGAGAGGCTCCAACACAGGCATACGATGCCTACAATGATTAAAGTTGTAACGCTGCTGGTGATGAGCGAATGATTCCGTATATGGTTCCATGTAGTCTGATGAAGGTCTTGTTGTATGTCCTGTTCCGTAGACTGTAGTTTGTCCAATGTATCTGAACTTTTGACAACGGGCTCGTCGGGAATTTTGTTGTGGCGTTGCGGCATTATAGTTGTGTTCCACTGAAGTAATACTGGTTTCACATATCCTGCAAGAACTGGAATGCTGCTTTCCCTTTTTCCTGTTAATATGTTTTTTCTGGTGATAATGCTGCAGTCCGGAGATATTTGTATTATGCCTGTTTGGTTTAATGTCACGTCTTCTCTGATACCATGACATGTTACAGCGATTGATGTAGGTTCGTTGGTAATAAACATCCAGGTGTTTGTCATGTAGAGCTGTTTCCAAATTATGGCGTTGATTTTATTTTCATGAGTGTCACATTTGTTGTGTTCTGATTTTTTAAAAATTTCATCTATGACGCAGTTGGGACTGTTTTCGATGCTTTGAACAACCGTTGGTGAGCACAGAAAGTTGCCTGGTGAGAGGACGATGCTGTTTTTTAACTCGTCGTCATCCAGTTGAAAGTATAGTTGTTTGTTGTAGTTTATTGCTATGAGTTCTTTTGGAATATTTAGTATGACGTACGTTTCGTTTGTTACATTGTATGGAATTGGAGTAGGTTTAATGATCATGAAGTCAGTGATCTCTGCCACCACGAAGAACCCAAAGACGTGGATGTATTCTTTGCTGTGTTCTATCTTCATTCTTATGACTGGTGACGTAAGTATGTTTAGGTCTGAGGGAAGTTTCTTAATGGCATTGTTTATGATATTTCTAACGTGTCCTGGTGTGATAAGATCGTAGAAGTCCCCTCTGTTTAGATGTGCATCTAATAGTTTGTGGTAATAATTGCTTAACTCAGTTACAAGGTTAGTGGCTATTTGATAGGCGCTGAGGATATGTATATTCACTTTATTTGCATCTACGGAGCTGAACCACCCTTGCATCTGATTGATTGACTCGATTCCTTGGTTTAGTTTCTCTCTGAAGAGGTCGAGTTGCCTATTTATTCTTGTTTCTGTTTCGTTAAATGTGGAGAGTGCCGACAGCATGAATTTTGTTTGATGATTTGAGGTACTAATAATTTTATTTTGGTTTTGTTGTATAGCATCGATGTCATGGTATACTTCATTATTTACACCGAAGATATTTGTTAGCAGGTTTCCTAAAACTCCTCTTTTTTGTCGATTTTTGATGATTCCGTACATGCTCTGTATGATCCATTGTGTTTGATTTTCTTGTTCAGCTAGGTGATGGACTAAAGCTGTACATTGTGAGTCTTCTGATAGTTGATTAGCGTTTTTACAAAGGTTTTTAAATTCAATTACTGTTTGAGCAACTGATCTTGCATCTTCTTCAATTTTTGTTTTGTTGTATTTTAATTCAATTCTAAAGCTTCCTCTTTCGATTTTTGCGTGTCCGATGTGTTCAATGTAGAGCCCTGGTGTTGGATGTTTGATCGTGTAATTAGCTCGAGTGCCTCCAACGAGGGATGTTAGAAGGATCATTGTTGTGATAAAGGATCCGATCGTTTTCAGAGTGACATTTTTGTTTGGCGTACGAATTCCAGATGTTTGTTGTATTTTTGAGAAATTTGTATTTATTTTGATCTCTTCTGAATTTTCCTTTTCTGATGGCAAGGGTATGATGTTATGGATCGCCCTCTTTAATTGGTTTCCTCCTGCTTTTTGTAATGTTACAACTCTCACTTTTCCGTCATCATCGGGGTGCGTTTCTGCTATTTTGGCTAGTGGCCATCTTGACGGATTAATTTCATCTTGTTTGATTATCACAAGGTCTCCAACCTTCAAGTTTTCCTGGTTATATTTCCACTTGTATCTCTGTTGAAGATTGCTTAGATATTCGGATGTCCATGAGTTCCAGAAGTCTTTCTTCATCTTCTGAACCAGTCTCCATCTGCTGGATAGGTTGGTGTTGATGCTTGTAGTTATTGGATTTGGTGGTGAGACTATTTCTCTGCCAATTAGAAAGTGACCAGGAGTTAGAGCTGTTGTGTCATTTATTTCGTCGGAGAGGGGGCATAAAGGTCTTGAATTGAGACATGCTTCAATTTGATGTGTTAATGTTGTAAGTTCTTCATAGGTTAAGGTTGAGTTTCCTATTATCCGCTTTAGATGGTATTTCATGGATTTTACTCCAGCTTCCCAGATTCCTCCAAAGTGCGGGGCTGCCGGGGGAATAAAGTGCCATTGTGTTCCTTTATTTGCGAACTTTTCCTGAATTTCCGGACTTTTTACTGTATTGAGTATTTCTTTTTCCAACAGCCTGCTTGCTCCCACGAAGTTTGTGCCATTATCACTGTACATATGATGACACGGCCCTCTTCCTGCTGTGAATCTTCTAAATGCTGCCATAAATGCGGTAGTTGTCATGTCACTGACCACTTCCAAGTGTATGGCCTTTGTTGATAAACAAACGAAGATGGCTATGTATCCTTTGTACGATTTGTTCCCTCTTCCTTTGGTGGCTCTTACTTGAATTGGACCGGCGTAGTCAACTCTGCTATTTGAAAATGGCGGTGAAGGGTTTACTCGTGCGGCCGGCAGATTGCCCATTAGTTGTCCTGCTGTTTTAGCCTTGAATCTTGTGCATGTTACACAATTATGAATGATGGGTCTGACGGCTCTCTTTCCATTTATTATCCAGTATTTGCGTCTTATGTAGGCTAGTGTTGATTGGTTTCCACCATGTAGTGTGTTCTCATGTGCATCTCTTATTATTAATTTTGATAGGTGGCTATGCGAGGGTAGAATTATTGGATGTTTTTGAGTGTACGGCAATGCTGAGTGATCAAGTCTTCCTCCCACTCGCAGAATCCCCATATAGTCCAGGAAGGGATTTAAGTTTACTAGTTTGCTAGTTTTCGGGATTTTGCAAACCTGTTTCAGTGTTTTCATTTCGTTGCTGAACTCATCTGTTTGAACTGCTATGATGATGTCCATAAGTGAAGATTGCAACTCTTCTGCTTTGATGGCTCCCTTTTCTATAGCCTTTTTCTTGCAGGTGTTGATGAACCTCTTGCAATATGTCAACACGTGAAGCATCCTTTTTAATGATGAAAATCGATGTATGATGTTCTGGCCATTTCCTTTTAATGTTATATGACAGGCTGCTTTGGTTTCCTCCTTTGTTTGTATTTCTTGCGATTCATTGGGCACGAAGTGTTCATCTTTCAGCCATACTGGACCATCCCACCAAAGTGTATGGTTCTTCAACCGAGACGGATCTATTCCTCTAGAGATTGCATCTGCGGGATTTTCTTCTGTCTTCACATGGTGGTTAATTTCTGATACCCTGTTGGCCACAAATGTTTTCCATCTTATAGGATCTCCTTTTATCCAAGCAAGTGTAATCATTGAGTCTGACCAGGCGAAGGTTGTGGTATTTTCGATTTCTAGGGAGTTCATTGTTCTTCTCATAAGTTTGGCGAGAACTACAGCTGCGCATAATTCTAGTCTAGGTAGTGTTGTTTTTGTCCTGGCTGGTGCAACCTTGGATTTGGCAGTCAGCAGGCTTATTTTTACTTCTCCTGAGTTGTCTATGGTTTTGGCGTAGATTAAAGCTCCATACGCTAGTTCAGAGGCGTCACAAAATCCATGTAATTCGAGTCGAGTGATTTCATTATTTTTATAGTTTATCCATCTTGGAATTGTAATGTCTTCTACGTCTTTTATTTGTTCGCAGAACGAGGTCCATTTTTCTTTTATTGTGTTAGGCACTTCCTGATCCCATTCTAGATCTTGCAACCACAACATTTGAATGAGAAGTTTGGCTTTGATAATAATTGGTGCGATCCATCCCAATGGATCAAACAGCTTAGCTACTTCTGATAGAATTGTTCGCTTCGTTATCTTGGGGTTGCTTGTTACATTTACTTTGAAGTGGAATTTATCGTTGTATGGTGCCCATTGAACGCCCAAGGATTTCTTCATGCCATCTTCTGATATTTCCATGTCTTCTTGATCTCTTAACTCCTTTGGTAGGTTTTGCAGTACCTCGATCTTATTGCTCGACCATTTTCGTAGTGTGAATCCTCCTCCTTGCAACATGCTTATTAGGTCGGTTTGTAATTTGACTGCTTCTTCCAGGGTGTTGGCTCCTGATAGAATGTCATCAACGTAGAAGTCCCTCATCGCCACTTTGGAAGCTTTAGGGAATGACTCTTCTTCATCTTGTGCTAGCTGTTGAAGTGTTTTGATTGCTAGGTATGGTGCGGAAGCTGTCCCATATGTGACCGTTGGTAGGTTATATTCTTCCATGGGGTGTGAGTTGTTGAATCGCCATAGTATTCTTTGAAAGTGTTGGTGCTATTCGTCCATTTTTATTTGACGATACATTTTTTCAATGTCGGCAGTAAAAGCAACTTGGTGTTTTCTCCAGCGCAGCAAAATGTCCGAGAGTTCCTGTTGTAGCCTAGGACCTACGTGCATTTGGTCGTTTAGGCTTATTCCTTCTGAAGTCTTGCACGAAGCAACAAACACTACCCGAAGTTTTGTCGTGGTGCTTGACTCTTTGATGACAGCTTGGTGTGGAATGTAGTATTTTCCGTCTGCAAGTTGATTTGGTGATACCTTCTTCATGTGGCCTAGGTACAAATATTCTTGCATAAATTGTTTGTATTGATTTTCTAGAGATTGATCTTTAGCAAGTCTTTTTTCTAATTGAAGAAGTCTTGCAGCTGCTCTCGATTTTGAATTTCCCATGTCACTTGGCTCATCTTTGAATGGAATTTGCACGACGTATCTTCCATCGGAACCTCTTTTTATTGTTTGTCTGTATTTTTCTTCGCAATCTTTTTCTTGTTCTGTATGTTTCCGGAAAGCTGGCACTTCTTCAATTTCCCAAAATTTTGTAAGTTGTTTGTCTTCTTCAATTCTAGTGACCATACTTAGATCTTGAATGTTTTTTGGTCTTGAAGTGTTCACTTGTCCTGATAGTATCCATCCGAGTTCCGTTTTTTGTCCCAACAATCCGTCGTTTGTCTTCTTTAGCCCTTCCAGAATTATTTTTGCGTAGCCTTCTGCTCCTAATAGTATGTCAATAGGTCCAGGTCTGTTGAATGTTGGATCTGCGATGACCAGATTTTGCCATTTCTCATGGTCGTACTCAAAGGGCTTTGTTGGCATTGTTTGAGTTAATTTTGGCAAAATTAACAGGTTGGTGTTTAGTGTGTAATTACTTGGGAACTGAGGGCTAAGTTGAGCCTCTAACTTCCAATTCGAGGTTTTTGATGTACTGTCTCCTAATCCTGATACTTCTGCTCGAATTTTTTGTCTCGGGATGGCTAATAATTGGGCGGCTTGTTCCGTTATGAATGATGCTTGTGATCCTGGGTCCACTAAAACTCGTAGCATTTCCAGTGACCCAATTGATGTCTTCGCTTTAACTATTGCTGTTGCTAGCAGTACGGTGTTGTCTTCTTGACCCACGTTGTTGGTCGTAATTTTCTCATTGGATGTTGCTGCATGAGATGTCATTCATGCAGCTGTTGTTCTTGGTTGATTTCTGTCTTTGTGTAGCAAGGTGTGGTGTGCATTATGGCAGATGCGGCATTTTTGTAGAGAATTACACTTAATGTTTGTTTCATGGTTTAAACAGTTGTAGCATAATTTTCGTTCGTTGACTGCTTGGATTCTTGCTTGAACTTGAAGTCCCTTGAAAGCGTGGCATACGTAGATTGAGTGTTGCTGGTTACAGTATTTACAATTCTGTTTAGTATGATTTTTGTGTCCCATTGTTGGAGTTGTTTTGGTGTTGGTAATTCTTTTCGATTCAGACATAGCTTCCAATGATTGAAACCGGTTTCTTAAAAACTCCGTTAATTCTTCCTTGTTTGGAATTTCATTGGGGTTCTTCAAGGATTGTTCGTACAATTTGTTAGTTTCAGCATCCCATTTTCTTTTGATGATTCTTCCTATGATTGGTCCCCAGGAGGTGGTGTCGATCTTAAGATTAGAGATGGCTTCCAAACATTCATGAGTTGTATCGTGTAGTTCTTTTAGAAGTTGTCCCGTTTCATGTTGAATTACAGGAAAATCCAATATTTTGTCTATGAGTTTAGACAGTAGTAGCCTGGTGTTGTGGTACCTTTTTTGGAGAAGAGCCCAGGCTGTTTCATAGTTTACTTCGGCAATGTTTAGGTGTTGAATTAATCTGCTGGCTTCTCCTTTGACGTGAGTTTTCAGATATTGCATCTTTTCAATTTTCGTTACATTATTGTTGGAGTGGACGATTCTTAGAAAAATGTAGTGAAAGGCGGTCCAATCTTCGTATTTTCCTTCAAAGATCGGAATTTTGATTTGTGGAAGATTTACGCTGCTAGAAGTCGGAAAATTTGTGGAGTTTCTAGTTTTGGTATCCAGACGTTCCATAACTCTGTCATATTTATCTTCTGCTGTGTGGAACATATCCTCGGTGAAGTAGTCGTTTTCAAATTGAGTTTCGTGTACCTGGATTTCCACGTTCAGCTCAGCAATAGTATCCCATTTTTTTATGGCTTTATTGTACAGTATTTCGTAGCGTTGCTTTGTTTTGTCGTCACTTTCTAGTTCTTGGTTGATTTGATCCAGAAGCTGAGTCAGTTGCTGAATTCTTACTTGTTGTTGTTTCATTCGTAATATTTGATGTCCGTCTTCATTTTCATCTTCGCTTTGGTCGTTATTGATATTTTCTTGGAGTTTTTTCTGTGCTTCGTCCAGGCGTTGACAGATGTCATCGTAAATTTTTTCAATTTGGTGAAAGTAGTTGGTTTTGTTGTAATTGTGTTCTGGCATTTCGAGTTCTTGGATTTGGGTGTGATAATTTTGAGCTTCTTCCCAAATTGTTCTCGCGGCGTCTTGGCGAATGTTGATGTACGCTTGTGTTTTTCTGGTTGCGGAGTCTTTTTTCATGTTGGTGGAGATCTTCAGGAGCTTCTGCCCGAGATCATTTTGCTTGCTGGCAAGCTGGTTCATGTTCTCCATGTTTTCTTCCTTGTCTTAAAAACTGAAAGTAACCTGGAGAGGTGACACAATCGGCAATGAACCAAAAGTCACTATCGTAGGTATCCTGGAGAGGCAATTCAGTGGCAATGAACCAAAGATTGCTATCGCAGGTTTACTTGGAGAGGGTTTCGAAGGACCATGAACAAGTTCCAAATAGGGGTTTTTGGTGACTTGTGATTTTGTAGATACCACTGGAGTGCGGCCTCACACTCCTGTTTGTAGGCTTGGAAAGTGGTAGTTGTAGCTGAGTAAAGACGATTGTTCAATACTACTTTTATTAAGAAATTGGCTGGCTTATATACAAAAAATGCTTAATGTTATGACGTAGTTACACAAAAATATAGTAAAATTTTAAGGAGTTTGCATTCTTCCTTGCTGATGGCTGTAAATTTTGGTTGTGCTGCAGGTCGTTGGTGTGGCGGTGAACTTCTCGATTGCGACATGCCGTGCGTAAAATTGATGACACTAGCGCTGCCCTCAATAAATTACTAATTAAATAAACGTTTAAATTTGGATTAAAATTAAAAAAATATGTTTTATTTGGGATTAAACATAATAATCACTATTACGCTACAAACAATCCTTACCTTACACATGAAAGAGGACATCAACATCGTTTTAGTGTATATGTTTGAGCCGGAATATTAGGGAATCGATTAATGGGACCTTTTATTATACCAGATCGCTTGGGAGGAGAAATTTTCCTTCAATTTTTAGAAAACCAATTAGATAATTTCGTGGATGATATCCCACTAGCAGGAGTACGTAACACCTGGTTGCAATTAGATGGTGCCCCCAGCGCATTATGCGCTACAGGTGAGGGGCTGGTCAAATCAAAATTTTCCTGGCAGATGGATTGGTCGCGGAGGTCCCATTGCTTGGCCCCCAAGAAGTCCTGATTGGACCCCTCTCGATTTTTTTTCTGGTCATTTGTAAAAAAATACGTGTATCGTACTAAATTCCACAATGTGGAGGAACTTACTAACTGTATTTACCAGGCTGCACAATTAGTTAATGCTGCCATGCTAGATCGAGTCCAAAATAATATTGTAAGAAGAGCTGAGATTTGTTTAGATACAGAAGGACTTAATTTTGAGCAGTACCTTTAGTTTAATTTATTATTGTCGTTATCTGTTTTTTGTTTGTTTATTTTTTATTGTGTTCGCTTTAGCAATACTTTAAATTTTTTGAATTGCGTAGTTTCTCTTGTTATTAGTTCGAACTTTTTGTTAGTAATCCTTTAAGTTTGCAGGTTTGTGTATTATTTAAAGTAAGTATTTTTAATGTTTTTAGTTATTTATGCATGCGATTGGTTGTTATAAAAAAATTAAATAGAAACGAATTACACCTGATCATGGCATTTTAATTTAAATAACTAAAATTAACACAGAGTTGCCAAATTTAAGATTTTAAAAACACGTATATCTTCGAGGTAAAGCAACAAAGATTTTTAAATTATTTTTCCCTTGTTCTCTAAGAGTTCCTCAACATCGCACCATTGCGTTTGTCCGCGAATTTTCCAGCACCCTGTACATGAAAAACTGCTACAAGTAAATTGATTACATATGCGATACCAAAGTAATCGTATAAAAATCTTGTTTTTGAAAAACCAAGTGACCCGTCATCTTTCCATTAAAAAAGAGTTATTTGCAAAAACGTTACTCAAAAAAGTTCATAAAGTAATACCTCAAAAACTGCTTAAATAATTTCACAAAATACAATTTTCCTTAGGTATTTGTATTATTTGGAATGAGTTTTGGTAGTTTTTATCAACCTCGGATGAAGAAAAAAAATTAAAACATTTATCACAAACATACTCTTTTTATAAAATAATTTCATATTTTGAACAAAAAAATGGGTGTTACAATTAAAAAAATTAAGTTGATGCCAATTCCGATAAAACTAGAAGTCATTGAAAAACGTTTCGTTTCCACCCGGTATGTATATCAAAATATTTTTTTGGACTTTTTTTGGTTTTTTTTTTGACTAAGTGTTATATAGGAGGCCACTTTTCAAAAATTGCGGGGGGGGGGGCTCTAATTTATATTTACGCCACTGAGGCAATGGTCTGTATATAATTTAAAATCAGGCAATTCTAAATACTTGGCGATTAGCAGTGGTATTTTGGAGATAGTGTTGATTCCCACAGGTTGGACCGTGCATTTTTCAGATCTATAGTTTTCAAATAAACGTTCATGGTTTGTTTTAGGGGAACGCAACACAATGATATATACTTTCTATGTAATTTTATATTCGTTGTCCCATCAGTTATTGTAAAAGTACGTTCACATTTAGTTTTGGTTTGTGAAAGAGTCACTATTAAAACTGATTCTTTGTCTTGTATATCATTAACACTCATTTTACATAACTCATCGCATCTACAACCTCCGGCTAAACCAAAAATCAGTATGATCTAAAAGTATACGTTGCGGACATAAAGAAAATCCCCCCTGCTAACTTTTGAACGGTTATGTTTTCGATTCTGAAAATTTGTCTACTAAGAAATCTAATTGCGAACTTTCTAATAAAGGTATTTTTGGTTTTGTGGAACTTTCGGTTATACCGGAAGTGGATGGCAACTTTCTTATATTAAATCCATAAAAATACCATTAAATTGACCTAGTGTGGTGTGCTCTACTATTAATACTTTCGGAATTACGCCCATTTGAAAATCACATTTTTATGCAACTTCAATTACACCGGAAGTTGGACCCAACTGCCACAACTTCCTTATTTTAAATGTTTTTTTCTTGCAATTAAGTTAAAAACTTTATGTCCGCACTGTATATTGAAAATTTATATAAATAAAAAATTGATTCATTATTTTACCTTCATTAGTAAATATATTTCATCGGGAGCTTCCATTAAAAATTTTTCAACTTCATTTTTAAGGAAAGTTTTAGACTTCTTTGGTTTGTATCCGGCAGATTTTTGTTTCAAAAATGCAATTAGTCTCGCAAATGTATTTATATGAATATTATCATTTATGGCAATTGTAGCCTTAAGCTTTGAATAATGTGACCACAATGTGGATGGTTTTAAAACATTTGCTTTTTGGGAAAAATATGCTAATATTACATTTTCTGATACCTTCTTCGTATTATTTTGCTTCATCCAATTTTGAAATGAAACATACTGTTGTTCGTACATATGCCTTGATTTTTTAGATAATAAATCAATCGTAGTACTTAAAATCATATCATCATCATTTTCTTGAGTTTCCATGTTGATTTTTAATAAATTGTGCCAAACAAAACTCCCAATTTTAAATTTCAAATTTTTAGGTTATCTTACGTTTGCGCCTAAAGAACTTGACCATTTCACTTTCAGTTCAAGTTCAGTTATACAAATGAACAGACGTGAACAGGATTACCTAAAAAGAACAACTTAAAAAGCATAAACATAAATTGACAAGTTTTAAGTAAAGTTAGGAAATAATAAATTTATTTATTTACTTTTAGTAGAATGTAGTAGAACGTAAAAATTTTTAATTTTTTTTTAAATTTATTTATTATATGCAAAAATACATCAGTAAAGTAAATATACAATTATAAGACAATTAACAGAAAATATATATTCAGTCACTGGATCCCAGACAGTTTAGAACTGGTATAAAAGGGATACATAACAATAAACAAAAATTTTTTATATAAATTAATAAAAATATGGAGACGTTTGGATAATCTGTAAATTTAAAATTTAAAACTTTTATAACTACCACTTTTAAAAATTTGTTTGTTTATTGTGGTTATGTTGTTATGAACTGAACTTGAGTGAACAGGTGATACCCCTCTAGAGCATCATCACTTAGCGGAAAGGGGGGAAGGGGAGAAGATAGTCGTTCAAAGTAATCCCGACGTGATCGGATAAAAAGAACAGACACAAATTGTAAATTGAACTGAACAACTGATTTATTTGAACAGATCATATTAAAAGAACACAACTATGATGAAAAACAGCGCTATCTCGGTAGCTTCGCTGATTCTGTTCCTTTTGGTTTCTACCTTACTATTCTAATATGTATTTATTTATAATGTAATTTTGAAACCAATAAATGATTTATTATTATTATTATTATTATTATTTGTTTGAAATAAATTTTTAACTATTAAACTTGTTTCAATTTAACATTTATATTAAATATTTTGTATAACTTATAACTATATTTTCTTTAAAATAATAAAATTATTTTAAAATATATTATTGAAATTGTTTTGTATGCGTTGTAAGGCAACCAACATTGCACTTGAGTGTGCAAAAGATTTTAGCCCACTAGTGAAAAAATGACGTGCTTTAACCACTAAATTTAGTTGAAAAATGCAACTTTTAATCACGAAAATGGAAAAAAATATTTTTTTTAATAGCAGCCAAAGTAATAAAAAATTTATGATGAAATTTTGTATGCTTGCATTTTTATAAAAATCGCTCATTTGGTAAAATTTTACGAAATATCACTTTAGAATTTTTGATATATCATTCTCAAAATTTTAAAATAATTATTTTTTGGGATTTCTTATATTTATGTGTAATTTATGTTAATTAAGAAAAGAATTAAAGTTAAACTTGACTGTTAGATTTAATGTACAATACATAAGTTAGTTTCAAATTATTTTTGTTTAACATAATTTAATTTGCTAAATGTATTTATTTGAAAACAGGTGAATTCCGTCAATAAACTTAATTATTATATTTATTATAAAACGAGGTAAACTTTTAAATTAACCGCTGCGGCAATTAATTGCAATTTATATTTGACTATTAGTCTGTTTGGACTTGGTCAATATTAGGAAATGTGGGGTATTTTGTCTACGAAGAGTTGGCAGCACTGCCCGATTTCCCCTCATTTGCTTTTGGTGCATGAACAACACAATCATCGATTATGGTACATATTTGTTCTATTAGTTTCGGTTAATTTACAAAGATGGCTGATGCAGCGGCACGTCAACTTCAATACGAATATAAAGCGGTAAGTACTATTAAACTTTAATACATAAAATAATAATAATGTAATATAAATTATTAAATATTATTGATTTAAGCAGAATAATTCAAAAATTAATGATTTGTAGTAATTATTTTACAGGTTATGTGGTATGTAAATACAAAACTGCTTTTGTTTTTATTTGTAGAATTCTAATCTTGTAGTACAAGCCGATGTACGACTTATGAAAAGACGGTGTCGCGATGAAGCTACTGGGGAAGTTAATAAGTCCCTTGTGGGAAAATTATGTGGCACCAAAATGGGAGATAGAGCTCAACGAACTCGACCAGGAAAAGCAGAGGAACGCAAAGTAAAGTAAATCCCGTTTTAATTACTTTATTTATTCAATTTTAACAGAAAAACCACTTTAAGCTCATTTTTGCATGATACAAATTATCGTGACGTAAGCTTTGGTAATTTCTGGAGACGGTATTGCCAGGTGTAAGAAAATTTCTCATTTTGTACGTAATTTTGCGTTGCCAAATGTACGACGTTTTCCCATTTTGTAGGTATTTTTTAGAGGGCATGTTTTTAATAAGTTTTTAAAAGTCGAGACAATGGGTCGTGTGAATAAAAACTAGCTTTAACTTAAACTATCATTTTTTAAGTAAAATCTTTAATGTTAGTGAATAAAATGTAAGCTTAAGCTTTTGTTAATTAGCTATAGTATTTTCTTCTGGTTCTTACTAGGTCTTCTAGCTATTGCTATAGAATGTGTGAATAAAAAGTAAGAAAGACTTAATTTTATCAGTTTAAGCTAGTTATTTTTTAAGTGTGGTCGGTTGTTGCTTGAAGCGCATATTTTGTAGAAATGGCTGCATTTATAAATGTCCGTGCTCCAAAGTATTATCCAAAAAGATCAATTTGTCGAACTGGTGATTATAAAAAATTATATAGGTTTTGTGAAAATAATGTGGAGTGGTTAGGCGAACATTTTTTGGAAAATTCAGATGATGGCGCTATAAATTCAAAACAAAAAATGCAAATTTTCCTGCGATTTGTAAGTGATCCTGGTTTTCAAATGCTGTTTGCAAGGTAATAAAATTTGTGCTTGATAAAATTAATGAAAAGGCACATATTTGGATTAAATTTCCCACAACTATCGAGGAAATAAATAACGCACAACAAGATTGGTCCAATAATTATCAATTTCCTTTGGTAATAGGTGCAATTGATTGCACACATATTAGGATTCAGAAACCAACTGATCATGGAGATGAATATTGTAACCGTAATGGTTTTTTTTGTGTTAATGTACAAGCAACTTGTAATGCCAAGGAAGAATTTACAAGTATCGATGCTCAATGGCCTGGATCTGTTCATGATAGTCGAATACTAAAAAGATCAGACTTATATAGAGTAATGAATGCAAAGCGATATGATGCCATACTGCTTGGGGATGTAGGATATGGAATTTCGCCATGGTTACTTACACCGTATAAAAATAATTTACACACTCGAGAAAGGGTCACAATAGAAAGATGTTTTGGTCAATTAAAGAGAAGATTCCCTTTCTTACGATATTTAGTAAGAGTGCAAATACAAAAAGTCTCTAAAGTGATAATTAGCTGTGTAGTACTACACAATATAGCTAAATATTTGCAGGATGAATTTGAGGACGATGAAGATGAAAATCTGGGGGAAAATATTGATAATGATGAAGATTTGGAAGAAGATGAACCACACCTAGATGCAAATATGCGGAGGTTAGGTCAACAAAAAAGAAACGAAATTGCAAATGTTGTATATTATCTTAATAATTAATTAAAATATACTCCTACAATTTATATATTTTATTTTTATATGTTTATCATTTTAATTGAATGAAAGTAAGTCCATCATCAGTACTTAAAATTTCTGAATTTTCTCGTTCATTTTTCTGTTCTTGCAATCTTTCCAAGACTATTTGTTCCTTTTGAATTTGCATCCTTGTTAATTTTAGTTGTTCAAGTAATACGAGTCTTTGTAATTCGGTTGAACTTAGTCTGCTCGTCTCGTCAGCTTCTGTAGATTGAACTTTTGTTTTTACTCGTTTTGGAGGTACAGGTTCCGGAAATTTTTCATTGGCGTTCCTGTTTATATCATCTGCTGTAATTTCAATTTTATGAGCTCCTATATACCTACAATAATATAATACTATTAATTAACCTAGACTATTGTAATAAGATTTAAGAAATATGTGAATAAAAACACATTTTTATCACTATTAATTAATTTTTTTTAGAAATATTAATAGTAAAAATACTTGCCTGGAATTTTATTAAAAACAGGATTATCCCCCTTGTCCATTAGTTCCAGAAAAAATGTCTCCCATTCTTTTAGACAAATTTTTCGATTGCCTGTAGCATTTTTATCAGTTTTTTTTTCAATTATTCATTCTTCATATTTTGAATCTTTTTTTTAATTGTTTGAAAGTTATAACTTAACCGAATATTTTCATATAGTCGCGTTCAAGTTCTTTAATAGCTTTTTCTTTAGCTTCCTTAATTTTAGGTACTTGTGACTTATTAAACAAAACTTTATGATTTTTTAATAATTGTACAAATTTTGTATTTGCATGATTTTCCTTCACACCACTAGAATGAATTTCATCATCTGATGAATTAATTTCGTCATTTGAAGACATACTTCTAGCTTGTAGCACTGATATAAAATAACTGCACTGATCCAAAATTAAAAATTGAGTATTTTATTTAATATTTGAAATCTTTTAATAAGAACATTTAAATGTTCAAGAATCGTACAATGGCTTTAAAGCCAGCTGTTCAAGTGGTTTATATTTTATATTATGTATTCGCAAAATTTATTGGATGTTTTATTTTCTTTTTAAAAATTTTAGGCGATTGTAAATACAAACAGAAAGTAAAACCTAAGTTTCGTTACCAGGGCTCCAGCGATACTTATTGCTAAACTTTAAATATCACAGCAATTACTAATAAGCAAAAGCAAAAGATTATTCACACATTTTGAAGCTAAAGCTAGGACTAGACGCGCTAGCTAGTAAGCAAAAGCTAGTATTAATACTAAATACTAGCAGCATTTGCTTGATTTTTATTCACACCGCCCAAAATATTTTCATATATAAAAAAGTGTTTTATTTAATTTATAATCATAGAAACATATTTTATATAAAAATAAAACATACAAAAAATGAAAAAAATGAAAAATAGCATAATTTTCCTAGTTTTTAAATTATAATAATAGAACTAAAGCTAAAACAAGAAAATTTCTATAAACCAAGACATATTAGTTTTGTACAAATTTCTTAATGAATTATTTTTTCATAATACGACTTAGAAAATAATATATTTTAATAATTTTTGCTTTTTATTTTCTTCATTTTGTTTTCTATTTTTCGTTCCGAATTTTCATTAAACACTCGATTATTTAATTCTCTCAGGGGTGGTTTATTCACCTTCCAGTAAAGTGTTGAGTAGTGTTACTAGGAATTTGTTTACGTGTAAAAGTGATCAGTAAATTAAACTATTCAATATTCTTAATTTACTGAAAAGTTTTTACTACTGGGAGGTAAATAAATAGTTATTTTTATGTATAAATATATTATAAATTGAGCTATCTGTAGCGAAAACCTTTCAGGGACTTGAGGTTACCAAATAGTTTAATTTACTGATCACTTATACATGTAAATAACTCCCTAGTAACAGAGGGAGGTGAATAAGCCGGTCCTTACCTTCCAGTAAAGTTTTCAGTAGTGTTACTAAGGAGGTCAACATTATAGTATATTTATACATTATAATAACTATTTTGGAGATGTCCAAGTGGCAACAATCAATTGAATATATTGAACAGTAATTTACTCATCATTTTTACATGTAAATAACTCCCTAGTAACACTAGTAAACACTTTACTGCAAGGTGAATAAACCGGTCCTTAACCCTTTAATGCCCAACCCATTAAATTAAAAAATAAATTCAATTATTTTTGTTTATTATGCCTTTAAATCACTTGAATGAATTAATAGTATATATTTTTTGAAAATATTTTAATTTTTAACAAGTCTTTTGTAACCGGGACGCACAAGTTCCTTCGGGATTTAAAATGGTATGAACAAAGAATAAAAAAGTGCAACTGTTATATTAATATAAACCGTGGTGAAGTTTTACATATTAAATTGAAATTTCATGGTACTCAATAAAACAATTTTTGCTCCGATTGCAGCAAAGTACAGCATTTTGATTGTGACCGAGATTCCACTGCCCTGCTGCTACACATTTCACAACGACCTCGTTGATTTATAAATTTTAGCCAATGCTTTCCCAATTTTCCCTTTCTTACGTCGTCTGGTACACTGTAGGAGTACTTTCTGCTTTTAGATGTAAAATCAAACGAGGAGCTTTTGCGTTTCTGACTTAGATTATTTGACATATTCATTAGACCTAACGCTACAGACCTTCTATATTCTAGATTAGTCATTTCATCAAATAATTGATTATAGATAATTACTGAATTGGCAAATGTAATATCGATAATACCCCAAAAAAGGCGATGCCACCATTTTCTGGACTTCCTATTCACACCATATGAACTTCGTAATTGGTCAGCTAAATCAACGCCACCCATATACATATTGTAGTCGGTTGCTATTTGGGGACATTTAATTTCCTTAGATGTTTCATCTTTTCCTTTTCTTTTTACCAAGTTTTCTTCATTTCCGTGAAAGTTAGATGCAAAGTACACAACACGTTTATCTTTCCAAGAGAAATATCCAATATTTGAAGATGAAAATCAACACGTTTCATTTTTCACTGTGCAAATTTTTAGGCAAGTATTTTCGCGTATGCTTTATTGTACCAAAAGCGAATGTATTCTCAATTAAAAGTTTTTCAAGAAGAGGAATGGATGTGAAGTAATTATCGAAATAAATTTTTCGGTATTGTCCCCAAAAAGGTTTTGACATTGAAAGTACAACGCGTTCGCCTAAAATTGCGCCCTTTAAAACGAATCATGGATTTATCTATGCTCAATTCTCTAGTACCACTGTTTGAGCTAATTCAATGTTTTTATCATTGGTCTTATTTTATAAGCTTTATCTAAAGATGAAAAAATGTCAAAATTTGTTCGAATCTATTTCGTGACATTGCTTTTCCCACAATTTGTACTCCTAAATCTTTGCTTGTACACCAATAGTGTTTCCAACTGGGCAATTTATGATACCCCATTAGAATGTTTATGCCAATGAAAACTAAGAATTCATCTCTTTCTAACTTCAGAGTTTTGCTTTTTTGTACAGCAAATAAGTTGCTCTAATTAAGTATATTATCAATTTCACAAGCTTCAAAGTAATTAAATTTGACTTAATCATAAGAGCTGCTATATACTTCTTCTTTTTCAGGAACGTCCTTTTTTTCCCATTTCCTATCTACTTCATTACTTTCATTGTCATTATCATTTTTATTTTTTTTCTTTGCATTCTTTTTTTTCCCAGCGGTTTCTGTATTAATATCTGATTCAACAAAACTTTCGTCACTACTTTCTTTATTACTGTTTTGAATCCATTCTTCTTCATAATCAACTTTACTGGGATAATTAAAGTCCGGTAAGTTCACGATTTCAAATTGAATTTTTTTAGTAAGATGTTGTTTCGAACACATTTTTTTCTTACGAAGATATTTATATTCCATTTTTAACCTATCATTAAAATAAAATAATATAAAATTGTATAATTGTTAGAAAGAATGTAAAAAATAAAAATAATTTGTTTTACTGACGGGACTTTAGAATCCCATATAAATAAACACACAGTATTCCTTTATTTTAAGGAATGTAGACAAAAAAATTAACTCACACTATTGTATACAGCGTGCGTCTCGATTTATGAGATGATTCACGGCGTTTCAATTTTGCGCATACTCCTCTTTCGTAAAAATTATAATTTATTGTCCCACCAAGTTGCTTACAAAAACCCAATCCACCAATCCCGAGGCATTGCGCTCACAATTCAATTGTATCAAATGCAAATTTAAAAAATGCAAATACGATTGGTGTTTACGCGACGCGGTGATAAGATGAATAAGCGCCGCGCGCCGGCTCCAGCGCATAAGAATCTCACCGTCTCATTTGCTTGACGCAGCAATGTATTTAAACTGGGTAAAAAGCTAAGATACGTACTCCTAATTTTCACATCAAAGATCTGTGTTTTTCGTTTCGTTTTTGTGATATGACTGAAAAATCCTCCGTTTTTACAAAATTATTAATATCTCTAAAAGTATCTGATTTCAAAAACCGATTGCCGAGACAAATTTCAAAGTCCTGATCTTAAAAAATTCTTAAATAATTCGATTGATTTCAAGATCAACCCCGCAAATAAACGATAATGATGTTGGAAATTTAAAACTTCACAAAAACATTTCAGAATTCCTTACTTTTTTGTCTCTAAACCCTTCCAAATTGGTTAAGCTAAACTAAATTGGTACTTATGACAAAAATAAAAATTTTCTCGAACCGTATTAAAAATGAATCAGGGTACTACCAAACTTCCAAAAAAGCAGAACATTATTATGATCGTTTTACAAAAGTTAACTATTTTTATAATATTTTTTTCAATTCCACCATATTAGAAGATACCCACATTACCAAAATTGTTTGTGAAGTTTAAAATTACCAAAATCATCATTCATTTGCCAGCCGGATATTGACTTAATTCGGAAGACGAGGTCCTGAAAATTTTCTCAGCTATCGGTTTTGAATTTTGTCTCTACGTAATTTTAAAAGGAAGCCATATTTTCCAAAAAAAGAAGTAAAACTGGTGAATTAAATTTGTAAGAAAAAAATCACAAAATTTTGCTAAAATATTTATACCCAATACAATCTAGGAAGGCGCAATATATGACCAAAAATTATTTTTAAGTCAATTATGTTGAAAAAATTATGACGTTTGGTCTATCGTACGTTCTAGTAGAAATATTACTTTTAGAGATATTAATTATTTTCTAAGAACGGAGTGTTTTCAGTCATAACTCATAAACGAAACGAGATTTCAAAATGATTCTGTTTTTTTCTCGTAGAGAAGACCTTAAAACGTTTCCTGGAAGGTTCAATACGTCATAGTCAAATCCAATATTGGAGGTTAATTTTATCAAAATGCTTTTACGAATAGCTAGTGGTAAATATCGTGACTTTCCTATAAATCCCGATTTTACTATTTTTTTTATTTGAAGCCGCCTACAGAATTTTTAACTGTTTGCGTACTAGAAAAAATAGTAAGGGTGTCAAGATGAACATTTTCTATTCAAACGAAATTTGTTTTTTAATCGGACGAAAAAAACAGCTCTTATAGGTAAAAATTGGAAATACCCTTTAAAAAATTAACCGATAAATCCTTTGTATCCAGGCGCCAGTGCCTAATTTCGGCGCTGATGCATTTTTTAAAATTGACTCCGTCAGCGTCGACTCAACAATCGCTAAAATAGCACAAAGTAAGGGCGTGTCTAGGATTTCATCTTGGGGAGGGCAAATTATTGATGAAAATCAAAATTGGGCGATTTTGTCGGGATCCCGAAATTAAAAAAAACCTAGGTTACCCTAACATAATTTTAATATTTTATAATTTTGCAAACATATTCAGGATGTCTCGAAAATGGCACAAGAGCGTAGTACGTTGTTGGAGGCCCTTCCGCCTTCAGGGAGATTCTCAGAAAAATAGTTAAAAGGTCCTCTTGACCAATTAAGATATGAGACAAAGTTGGGTATTCAACTTTTTTTGGTATGAATTATAAAACCCGCTAGTGGTTCTTAAAAGTTTGGGTTCTCTTTAGTCGTGAAGTAATAAATTAAATTTTAATCCTATTATTCACAATTTATTTTTTTAAATTGAAAATTGTGACGGGTAAATATTGTAGGTAATTTTAAATAAAAAAATTGATTTCCCAACGTTGTCTCATCAGATCTCGGTCATTTGCTTAAGAGGATTTTTTAAGCTATTTTTCGGAGAGCTCTGGCGTCATTTTTGAGACTTGAGACATCCTGTATTTTAAAAATTGTTAATTGAAAATATTTACAGTATATCTCAAAAAGAAGTGATGAGAAGAATATCGTAGAAAGTAGGCTGTACTTATCTACAAAAAAAAACAATTTTTTAATTTTCACAAAATAATTCGCGGGTGCGCGTCTAAAAGGGAATAAGTCAAAAACTATGCAATTGAGAAAATTGGAAAAATATATTTGACATAAAATGCAAGATCCCCGTTAAAATTGATAAATATTGTAACTACTCTAAAAAACATTGTAGAAATTATATTATCTAGTAAACTACTTCAAAATTATTTATACAAAAAAATAATTATTTTAACTGACTTAACTCTAACTTTTAATACCAATTTACTACTTGACCCCTTATTCACTGATTGATAGGTAACAAAATATAACTAAAATTTTGCGATATTTTTCAAAAGTTTTATTTTTTTATATACATAAAATATATATAATAAACTACTTCCAATATAAACATACACATTTATGATGATTACTAAAAATCTTGTTAAATCATATCTTCTTCTTCTTCATCAGGATATGAGTCCACAGCATCCTGCTGAGTTATAAGTTTGTTGTAGAAATCCCACCAAGTACGGGATATGTACGGCAGCAATTCAATGAGATTCTTCTTTTTCTCGATCGTTATTGGTACTGGCCCATCATAGCAATTTTTAGGTTTTAATAATATATTGCTTTTTCCTCTTCTTTTGAAACTTACTGATTCAAACGGAATTTCAGTTTCAAGTGATGTTTTATATTGCAATATTCCCAGTGACTGTTTCTCATATCTTAACCAGCATACATCTCTCCAAGTTTCTCCCGTTGTACTAATTTTTCGATTTACCAATTGGTTTTTCAAAAGATTTGCGAAATCCATAAAATCCTCTGATACCATTTCTCTGACAATAAATGGTTTCTTCTTTCTCGATTGACGAACTAACTGAACCCAGTCGTGAGGATGTTCTATTGGAAAATTACATTTTTTCTTCATTTTTTCGATTATACTATGGTCTGTATCGTCAATAGTCTTAAGGGTAAGCGAATCTTGAAGGGCTACCATACACATTACAGAAATATAGCTATTTTTATTTTGGCCACCACAAGTATCCGAATACATTGTTATATGTTGAATATCTTTGTCCAAGTCGTGAACTAAATATTTATAGAGGCACGAACCAATGTCATTTCCACCTCTCTTTGCAATTCCTTCATGCCACATATAACAATGGGCCTGTCCTGTATCACAGTTATGTATAGTGAAGTTGTATGTCCACAGTTGTCTTTTATAAAATGCTAACGAACTTTGTACAACTGGTGTTGGAAGACACTGCTGCATATCAAATGTGATAGTTTGTCTACTTGGATCGTCCTTTGATAAATCTTTGTCATTTGCTTTAGATTTATATGCCAAATCTGCTTTCTTATGATGTAAGTCTAATTGTTCTTTTAATGGAATTTTGTTCACAGCCATATCAATCTCCTTAGTTAACTTATCGCATGTTTGGCAAGTATCTTTGTTAGGTTGTTTTATTTTTATATTTAATTTGTAAAACTCTCTTTCATATATTTTTCGAGATACAAGCTTATTATCTGGATATTTCAATCTGTACTCATGATAAAGCTGTGTAAGTGTATAGTAAGGTGGTAAATATTTTTGTTTTGAATCTCTTCTTGTGTAATGACTTTCATAAGTCGGTATGGATAATATGTGAGTTCGAACAATATCAATTTCGTCGTCGGTTTTTTTGGTAACTGGAGTATGTTTTCCTCTAAGATCTTTTTTAACAATACCTGAGGTCTCCAATCGCTTCTTTTGAATTACGTTTTCCATAAACTTGTTTGTTTCATCAAATGTTTTAGAAAACAAACTTTACAAATTTGGATGTTGGTTCCATGAATCTGTAAATGATAGTATATCGAAATATCCCTTGTGTGTTGTTTATCAGGATTTTCAGATCGTTTTCTTGTGGTTTTCGTGTCTTTAATTTCGATTAAACTCGCAATATAAGATACTCTCCTGTTATAATCATTCATGGACCAATATGAACTAAAAATGTTCTCTCTGTCGACTTGTGTTAATTTTTCTGCACATTTTCGCCTACAAGAACTTAGTGGTTTCATCATACGCTTTTTAATACTTTTTCCTTTTAAAGTTACATAAGACTGTCCTGTATTTCTTTTCAATTTCCTTTCATTTCTAACACTTCTAGTATCTCCTTTCAACTTACGTTTGTAGCCTCTATCCATTCTTGATCTATTTCCCTGATTTAAAACATCAGTTGAAACTTCTTGTGTAACATCTTGTTCTGAAGCACTATTATCTGGCACCTCAAAGTCAGGGTCTTTCACACTGTCATCAGAATCAAAGCCCACATTAATATTTTCTTTGATATTACCTGGTAAAGAAATTGTATTCTCGGAATCTAAAAAAAAAACTAATTTTTCAACATCACTTTTAAAACAACTAAAAAATCTATACCTTTGTCATGGGTAGGGTTTTCTTGTTCTTCAGCGTTATTTTTAATAATACTGTCTGTTAATACTGATGAAGTAAAAATTGGGTTGTCATCTAAAAAAAGTTAAAATTGATCAAATGTTGCTATAATATAATATTTTAAGTATGTAGCATACCATTATTAAATACAACTTCTAAGTTACTGCACTGATCTTCAGTGTTTGTTGTGATCATAACGGTATCAGCAGAATCTAAAAACAAAAGGATATTAATATTACTTATTTACCAGTAAAATAATTTACTAAAGCTGATGCCTTATAAAAATTCCAAATGTTATTGGTGAATACTTACGGATATTAATATCACTCATAACTGTAACGAAGCTAAATAATTTTTGTGGAATTTTGTTAAATTGCAAACAACTTCGATTGTCCCCAATAGGCATATGCAAATTAAACATCTTATCGAAATTTTATAACAATAGTTTTTGTATTCCGCGCTATTGTCATCTGCCTATTTTTGACCAGTGTTAATTAATTACTTAGTAACTCCGCGACTCTATGATCAGTCGATAGAGAATTTTCCGTAGAGTACGGGAAAAATAGGAAAATCCCGATCCGATGCATCGTTCGCCCGCACCGCGCTAAGTAAGTTCGCGCCAAGCGATTTTCGCCCTAAAGGCACCGTAAACGTTGGGACGCCATCATTTTTGTCAGTTTTTTTATACATATCCCCTTTTACACGCCAGGATTTGATATTGGGGCGACATAGCTCACTAAGCACATCTTTATATAACCATTTTTTTATTATTTTGGCATATCTTCATATTCACAAAACACGAAGAATCAAATTTATTATTGTTTTATGACTTAACCCAAATTTACAAAAAAACTGACTTATCACCTTTTACACGCGCACCCGCGAATTAATAGCTCTTAGCTCCAAAAGTATTATCTGTACCAGGACGGAATAAAAAGTAATTTTCGGTTGAATATTGTGTATTACTGACCGGATTAGTACAGTAATTTTTACGAAAGAGGCGTATGCGCAAAATTGAAACGCCGTGAATCGTCTCATAAATCGAGACGCACGCTGTATACTTATTTCTTTAAAAGTGTATGCGGTTTACCATATCATATAATTAATTATAATTACAACATTTAAATAAACTTACATTATAGAAAACCACAAATATCACAGTGAGTACGCACATAAAATATTTATTTGCATGCTTATATTCTGAGGCAATCTTTTCAATTTTATTTACAAAAAAGAAACATAACGTAGTGCGAAGTCCATACAAGACAAAATTCATTTAAATCGAATAGTTGCAGTTTTACATGATTTTAAATAGCAAGGGTCTTTTAAGTTCCGTCGGGCGATAAAGGGTTTTAATCTAATAAAAGTTCTAGTCCTTACTGAACATAATACCACTTCTTTAAGAATTTTTAAGGAAGGGTTCTCTTTCAATATTAAATCTGTTAGATTTTTGAAAATAAATTTCTCTTTCCATGAAACTTAATAAAGAGTAAGAAATGTTTAATGTCTGGATATTATTATATAAACAACAGGTTAATGGCTTATTCAGACAACTTTATTACACAAACTTTACATCAATGCTAACGTTTCGGCCTACAGTCGTGGCCTTCCTCAGAGCTACAAAAACATAAAACAATATTGAAAACATACAATCACAGCCTTCAAATACTATTAAATAAATAAATTGACAGTCACTTACAATTTTTAACCATCACAATACAAAAATATTAAAATGTATCAAAATCACAAAATCTCACCTATGATGATGTCATAGTGTAATCCGTCGACAAAGGTAAAACATTCGTATGGCTAATGAAAATAATTACAGTCTTGTAGGTGTTAATTACATACATGGGCAACACGTGCTTAAACATAACCTCACTAACCAGAGAGATGGCGTTCAAATCATAGAGCAATCCTAATGGCTCGGACCACAAACTACAATTTTTTTAAACGTCACATAGAACATTACATTCTAAATATATATACAGAGTGTTACCTATACACCAAGTGTCAAATAACAATATATATATTTATTATTACTTATAATATAACAAGTGAATCAAACAAGTTGAAACCAGATAATATCTAACACTTATTTAAAACATTACAGTAGATCTGGCTGAGATTTTCTGTATCTACACGGAAGTTCACACATTTATTTTGTTTAATAAACAACATTTCGCTTATCATTCTTTTTTGATAATTATTTTCCATGTCTAATATTTCCACCTCCTCAAAATTAAAGGTATGTTTAGATTGGTTGGCATGATAAACTAAGGCAGTAACACCTTCACTATTATCATTTAATTTTTTCACGCTACATTTATGTTGTTGTATTCTTTTTTTAAGATACTGTTTGGTTTGTCCGACGTAACATAGGTTACAGTTAGAGCATGGAATTTTATAGACCACGTTGGACATCATATCTTGGTCTGACTTATCTTTTAAGCAGGTAAAAATTCTGTTGATGGAGAACGAATTGTATGGAGCTAATTTAATATTGTATTCTTTAAATATTCTATTAAGTTTCGGAGTCACACTAGGTAAGTTAACAAATCTACTATATACAACATTATCCGCCACACGTACAATTCGTTCTGCATCACGTGAACAACACAGAATACAATTAATTAATTTACTAGGATAACCATTATTTCTAAGAATATCTTTCAATATATCAAAATTCTTTTGGTGAAATTTATCATGACTTAGATTTACAATTCTATGTTTAAATTGTTTGATCACACCAATTTTTTGTGAGAGAGGGTGAAAAGAATTATAATTTAGACACCTATTTGAATTGATTGATTTTCTATACCAGTCAACGTCCAACACCATATCATCACTTCTAATAAGAAGTAAGTCCAAGAACGGGAGTTTATTATCTGTCTCTAATTCACATGTAAAATTGATTTTTTCATGGATGCTATTGAAAACATTTAAGGTAGACAAAACTTTGTCTCTAGGTAAGATTAAGAATATATCATCCACGTAAATCTTAATAAGAAGGATTTTAAACGGAATTGATAGAATGCTTTGGCTCAGTATGTAATTCATTACTATTTCCGCCAGGATAGGTGAAGCAGGATTCCCCATTGCTGTCCCATCTAATTGTTGGTAGAATTTACCTTGAAATGCAAAATAACTGGAATCAAAAATATATCTAATGATGTCAATGAAATTTACCTTACTAATATTCGTGTGAGTAGCAATAGAATCCCATTCTGTATTAATAATGTCTAACACTAAATCTTTGGGTATGTTGGTGAACAACGATGTGACATCAAAGGATACAAGAACATACTCCTTTGGAATAACTAAATCTTTCAAACAATCAATTAATTCAAGAGAGTTCTTTATTTTAAAAGAAAACGAGGATGTAAACTCTTCCAAAGACCTATGGATTAACCTAGCCAGATTCACAGAAGGAGTTTGTAGGCAAGCCACCACTGGCCTTAAAGGGTTATTGGCTTTATGAATTTTCGGAAGCCCATAGATCTTTGGAAAATTGGAACTATGTGTAATTAGGTGTTTACCTTGAATTTTTGTGAGTTCACCCTCATTTACCAATTTCTTAACAATATTGTTGGATATTGTCTGGTATTTAGCTGTTGGGTTTGATTTTAATTCTTTATAAACATTCACATCGTTGATTAGAGCCATCATCCCCTCAACATACATGTTACGTTTCATTAGCACTGTGCTATTGCCTTTATCGGACCTAACCACAACAACATCATCATGTTTCTTAAGATACTCCTTTGCATTAAGGAAATCATTAAAAATTAAATCATTAACTCTATCGTTTATATTGTTATTCACCTTAGGTTTATGATCGTTATTAATTTCATTAGTAATTATGTTGGCGCATCTAGCTCTAATAATATTGGTGTCGACATTCAAATCGTTATTGATTTTACTAATCGCGAATTCCAAATCTTTAATTACATTATTAATTGGAAATTTCTGGGGTACGAAACTAAACTTAGGGCCTAAGCTCAATACATTCATGACATCCTTGGGGATATCAATTCCGCTAATATTTACACACCATTCAGGTTGTGTGTTATAAAAATTAACTCTAACATTATTTTTGAGGTTATTAAGCTTGTTCACATTAGTGGTTTTAGATTTCTTAAATAACGAATCAAAATCCTTTTTTAAAATAGACATTAAGATGTGGTAATCATTATATCTCACATTCTCCAAAATGTACTTCGTGACGTCCTCCTTATCCTTCCTGAACCTGTCCAATTCCCACGAGGTAATATCAATTTCCACATTCAGGATGCTTTTCATAAACTTATGCCTAATCGTATCCAACTTTTTATAAAACGGGTGGTTAGAGACAAATAAAACGCTGATACATCCAATATTCCTGGTTATATGGTTGGGTGTAATATTATTTCTTCGGCATTCCAGTAAGAAAATATTTCTGTTATGTAAGCAGGCTATTCTCTTATTAATCTTTAACAATTTCTTGACTTCCATGTGTACTTGATTTCCATATGTCATATGAATTCTGTCTAAGAATGACATCTTGCCAATTTTGAATCAATAAGAAATGTTTAATGTCTGGATATTATTATATAAACAACAGGTTAATGGCTTATTCAGACAACTTTATTACACAAACTTTACATCAATGCTAACGTTTCGGCCTACAGTCGTGGCCTTCCTCAGAGCTACAAAAACATAAAACAATATTGAAAACATACAATCACAGCCTTCAAATACTATTAAATAAATAAATTGACAGTCACTTACAATTTTTAACCATCACAATACAAAAATATTAAAATGTATCAAAATCACAAAATCTCACCTATGATGATGTCATAGTGTAATCCGTCGACAAAGGTAAAACATTCGTATGGCTAATGAAAATAATTACAGTCTTGTAGGTGTTAATTACATACATGGGCAACACGTGCTTAAACATAACCTCACTAACCAGAGAGATGGCGTTCAAATCATAGAGCAATCCTAATGGCTCGGACCACAAACTACAATTTTTTTAAACGTCACATAGAACATTACATTCTAAATATATATACAGAGTGTTACCTATACACCAAGTGTCAAATAACAATATATATATTTATTATTACTTATAATATAACAAGTGAATCAAACAAGTTGAAACCAGATAATATCTAACACTTATTTAAAACATTACAGTAGATCTGGCTGAGATTTTCTGTATCTACACGGAAGTTCACACATTTATTTTGTTTAATAAACAACATTTCGCTTATCATTCTTTTTTGATAATTATTTTCCATGTCTAATATTTCCACCTCCTCAAAATTAAAGGTATGTTTAGATTGGTTGGCATGATAAACTAAGGCAGTAACACCTTCACTATTATCATTTAATTTTTTCACGCTACATTTATGTTGTTGTATTCTTTTTTTAAGATACTGTTTGGTTTGTCCGACGTAACATAGGTTACAGTTAGAGCATGGAATTTTATAGACCACGTTGGACATCATATCTTGGTCTGACTTATCTTTTAAGCAGGTAAAAATTCTGTTGATGGAGAACGAATTGTATGGAGCTAATTTAATATTGTATTCTTTAAATATTCTATTAAGTTTCGGAGTCACACTAGGTAAGTTAACAAATCTACTATATACAACATTATCCGCCACACGTACAATTCGTTCTGCATCACGTGAACAACACAGAATACAATTAATTAATTTACTAGGATAACCATTATTTCTAAGAATATCTTTCAATATATCAAAATTCTTTTGGTGAAATTTATC